>JAPYZK010003485.1:0-11826 GCA_030522785.1 Platygaster equestris | reverse complement strand
CTAGCGAGCTCGATGCACGTCACCGAAAACATTTAAATGGATGACTACTCGTTGACCTGAACTCAGAAGTTTGAAAAATATCTCATACGTTATTCATTTCATCGTTTTTTCTTATTGAAGTACTGACATCATCATGATGATTTTTTTTCCGATGTTTAATTTCGTATAGTAGATGTTTGTATATTGATCAATTTTGAAGGTGCACGTAATTATGATTTGATTTCCATCAATACTTTAAAAATACAATGAATTGAGATTTTTTTCATGATAGAGTGGCAAAATTCTAGAATCAATGATTTCTACAATTTTGAATTCGGGATACATTTAAAAGTGGAAACTCTCTAATCCATAATTCTGAAACTCGTTGGATGTAGGAATCGAGCACGCTCGAATAAATCAATTTTCCCATATCTTCTCCGGTGTCAGTTGAACGTTTTCAGATATCACAATTTTTTCAAATCGTGGGATAGGATTTTTGACGTACGATCCGTTAAGTTAAAAAATAGAATGGTGGTATTTCACGTTAAAAAATGCAGAAATTGCAAAATAATGTATATTTTTCACATCTGAAATTTCGAAATCATGAATGGAAGATTTTTATGTTTTTTCAAATTTATTAATACATCTAATACAGCCATGATTCCAGACTTGAAGTTTTCAAAATAATTGGGAAATGTGGAGATTACAAAATATTTCACATTCAAATTTTGATTTGGGAAAATCGAAGTATAAAAATAATAAAATGAAAATACTGATGTGCAAAAATTTTGAAATCTTCGTAGTTGAAATTTAAAAATTCGGGGAATAGAAAATTCTACAATTCGAGTTCGAAAAAAATGTGTATCCAAATATAATTCTGATGACTGTTGTACACCAGAAAACAATCCAGAATTTTAGTGGTAGATATAATATTTTCTCTGATTTTCTTGTTTTCATAAATTTTGATTTCATATTTTTCTATTTTTACCAAACTGTGCTACAGTTCAACTAAAATAAATCGAACATACCAAATCGTCAGCTTGAAATTTTCATTCGATAATGAATGCATAATTCCATCCTCTAATTTCGTGTCACATTTCACTTGAAAAATCAACGATTTTCGCTTTTTGGATAATGAGCTCACTGAGCTGGGAAACCGCTTTCAAACTCGAATTCATGGAATTTTTCTCGTATCTGCGGCTGAAATACATACCAATATTATAAAATGGCCTAAATTGAAACTATCAAAATTGAAGGAAATTAAACCTATCTAATTAATACATCAAGATCTCTTGAAGATATTTTTATTGCATTTTTTCGTGTAGGAATGCAATTATGAGATACGTCTAATCCTACAGGATTAACACGATATCCATCATACTCCTGGCGTTAACATTATCGATTATATAACTCGAGAGTAAACCTGAGTTGCATTCTACGCGTACGAATTGATAACACTCCCCCAAATCATTTCATAATTGTCTAGAAAATTATTTTTTCACCCAGGCTAATCATCCCCACTTTCCTAAATAGTCAGCTGTTCCGATAAAACTTTAATTTCCGTACCTCGCAATCAATACTACGAATTTGATTTGATTAATCGGTCAGCGCATGGCCGCGTTTATGAACGTCGATACTCTACGTCACATAGAGCGTTTGAGCTTAATGTGTTCCGCGATGAGATATCATTATTGAATTGAACATATTCGATTCGTTTCCATATGTAATTTCACCAACTCTTACTATATTTTCATACTCACGTAGAACATAATTATGCGTCTTTTTAAGGGTAGGTAATTTCATTTTGATTGTTTATAAACGATCAGAAAATATGGGCGTCCGATCTATAAACAATATCAACGTACGGGGTGTTCCAAAACAGCAGCTCTTGATAAACGTGTTTTGCATGGAAATCATTTGTTTTGCAGATGAACTTGTTCGGGCGTGGCACTCGCCGTTAATTGAAAGCAGCGTCAAATCAAACTCCACGGCATGTCTAGTACATCAAAAAATTCAATGGACGTCACATCGAAATAGATGGATACCGCAAAAACTAATCAAATCTCGAACGAGAATGTTGATTCCCACATGAGCCTTGAGATAATGAAGTTACAGTTCTGATTCTGCTCAAAACTTGTCAAAAGTACTAAGACCTAAGAATATATAAACGCTGAGACTGGTCGATACCTTCAACATGTATTAAATGGATTTTTGAAACGATTTACACAACCAATTATAACTGCAAATTGATGAGAAACTATTGAATGTATTAGGTATACTAAATATCGAATCCCATATGGAATGCTGTTACTATGGTTGGACATAAAATACTGAAATATTTATAAGTAGATGCAGTAAACGTCAATTTGATGAACATCGCAAACATCGACTGACATGATCACCAAACGACATTTATAAGGCACTTAAACTTTTTTGAGTACTGTACAATCCGCCACGGTGTGTGGACTAGGACGAATTTTCGGCTACATCGGCGGCAGGCCGGTGGCCACCATGTCACAACCTCAATCCAGAACCGAAGGCTTGAGTAACGATCGGAGCCAAAACGCTGAATCTACAGATCACAACCGAACACTCCAAAATGGCCGCGCTGAGAACAAAACCACCGCTAACAAGAAATCCGACATGTCAAATGGTTTCGAGAACAAAAATCCAGAACATGACAGGGAAAAAGGGCTGGCCCAAGACCAAAAACAAACTATCCAACATGGCGGCATGTACCCTGCCACGAGAAGACAGTCTACCATAGGATTGCCGGAAGAAAGGGTTCAATATGTGACCCAAACTGGCGCTCAAGCAGTGCCCATTCAGGTCCAGCCGCAATTCCTCCCTGACTACCCCCTCGAAAACTCTCAATACGCACAAATTCGTAGTCAGTTCGAAGTCAGATCACAAATTTTCCCGACCCAGACTCAATATAACGACCACAGTGGGTACGTCACACGTGAAGCGGCCTACAGGGATAGCAGCCTGTACGGACAAACCGGAAATCCTGTAAGTTCTGGGGTCTATGGAGGTCAAGGTCAATACGTGACAGTGCCGCATCCAACGCCAATTCAGTCGCAATCAACGAGTCCACAGCCGCCATTTTATGCGGGAGTCGTGGTCCCTCCTCCGCCAGGACAGTCGTACTCCCAATACGGGTCGCAATCACAATTTACATATAGTCAATACCCACAGACAGTAATCAATCCGGTCGCTTACAACACGCATGCGTCTCTGTACGCGCCTCAGCCCTTCAGCCAACAATCGCCGAACACCCAGAGATTCCAACAAGACTTGACTCAGTACCAAACGCAACCGATCATTCAACCGATTGCGCAGAACATAGGTCAGATTCCAGTGGTCGGTAATGACAGGCCTTTACGTGGTCCGAAACCACTTGTACCTCCCCGGATAAACTCCAAAATCACGCATGACACTGCGGTATGTAAGCCTGTCGCGGTGGAAATAAAGAAACAAGGAGGCGTCGGTGTACCCCATGAGCAATTGCAGACACTGGTCATCGCCCACACCCCGAGGACAAGACAAGATGGGCTCTACGTGGACACTGACAGCGAATCTGTTGCTAGAGATAACGCTGACGTCGTGACTTCGGACAGTGCTACTTACGTTTCCAGACAAGAACATAGGAAGTCCATTTCTGCTGATGCCAGTACGAGTTTCCAAAGAAGGAATGACACTGTGACATTCTCCTTTCCGGATGACGTTGCACAGGAAGTTTCAGGGAATAGTCTGAAGCCACCATTGATGGTGGACATCAAGATGCCTGATGTGAATCAGATTTATGTGGGGGAACAACGAATGATGGAGCCAGGCTTGCGAGTGTCGCCCATGGGATTTGAGATGAGGGGTAATGAGAGTCGTAAAGGTCCTGAGAGGAAACCTGAGTGGCCAACGGTCAGCCCTAATCAGCGACCTAGTCAGGAGAATAGAAGATCTGACTATTTCGAAGAGCATAGAAGATCGCCCATGAATCTTGAAGGCAAACGTTTTGAAGATGTCAGAAGATCGCCGATGCCGTTTATACCGATCCGTGACACATCGGCGGATCGAGCCAGTCAGAAGAGTCCTTCTTTCGTGAACCCGAATTTCGAGAAAACCCGACAGGAACTGGCTCTCTGGGCAGAGCAAAGACAGAGGCAAGAACTGGAGAGAGCTCCCATTCCTACCCAAATTTACAGCACTAGTCCACGCCTGCGGAACCAATCGGAAGAAAGAAAGTGCGACGTGAAGGATGTTAGATTGTCTCAATCAGCTTTCCAGCCGATGCCCAACATCAGTCAAACGACGATTATGGAACAGCGTCGACATTTGCGACACGTGAGCGCGGATTTGACCAAAAATGTAGAGTTCTCGAAGAAAGAGTTCGATGACCAATCGATGTCCGGCTCTGTTATTAATCTTGGACCGTCTATCAATATCTCTACATCACAGAGAGCGAGTCCCAATATCTGCAACCAGTACGCGTCTTCGAGTGAAGCACAGCTGAATACGAAAGCAGTTTCAACCATCGTCACCGATTTCAATGACAAACCATTGGAGCAAGTGGATCACATCATCCATAGCCATCGCAAGAGCCACAATTACAGCATGGATGCAATGAATCACGACAAAAGTCTGAACTCCAGTGACGATGCTCTGGATGAGAAAATGGGTGACACCTCGATTCAGAAGCAAATACAACTGCAGAACCAACAATGCTTGGACATACTCTCGGAAAAGCTGACGGAGTGCGAACGCCAACAGTACGACCTTCAGGCCAAGCTCGCGTGTCTTCAGAGTCAAAATCACATCCTGGAGAAAGTCGCCGTGTACCAACATCAACATCCTACCGCAGACTTGCAGAAGAGGTTGAAGTGTCGTCAGACGCAATCGGATGATGAGGGTGATCCGTATCCATCGAATCTTGGTAGCAATAACCATCACGATCAAGATACTCCGAACGTTTCTCAGTGCCAGCATCATCAACCAATGCTTACGACTGTCATGCCCCAGAATCATGAAAAGTTGTCGCCGCGAATGCAGCAGGAATTGAGTGACAGTATTTTGAACATGACGCAGTATCCGTTGACTTCCATGCCGCAAATGGATCGCAATTATCCGCATTATTATCGGGTTCAGTGTCCTTCTGAGGAGATGGAGAGTTCTGCGAGTGCAGTGTCGGCAAGTGCGGGCTTTGGTGGCACTATGAAGAGGATACCACCGGAAAAACCACCGAGGACGTCCCTGTGCATTCAGTCCCCTGAGAACGAGGTGAATCGCATGGGGGTTTGGGAGTTTTTTTGGTTGGAATGATGCATGGATGTGTTGGAAATATGTACGTTAGGAGACTTTTGTATGAGTAGCTGATGTATGTTCTTTCATTAGTTGATTTAGGAGATCTAACTGCCTGGCGATAATAGGACCGTGATAACTAAAAAATTAAATTGAATTTTTATTGATAGGTCGTTTTCAGATCAGAATTTCCGATGTTTATTGTGCCTCGTGTAACCTTTTTTGCTGCATAATATCATTTATTTTCTGGAAAATGTGCTAGTTTGTGAGATTCAAGGCATAAGTTAATCAACTCTGAGTATGATTTGTTTTGATACACGTTTTATTTATTAACATCCTGAATTTTTATTGCCATAAATATTATAAAAATGCCCCAATGGACGACATTTTTTACACATTTCTCGCCACGTTTTTCATTTTTCTTAACGCATGTTGCTACATTCTTTTTTTCATCACAAGATAGAAAGATCCAAAGTTATAACATAGTATTTTATCTATATGTTTCAGAGTAACAGAAGTCAACCAGCGATCGGCCTGAAGCAGACACCAAAAGCAAGGGTGAGTCACAACATTTCTTCTAGAATTTGATTTATATTGCTGAATTCGGGAGGGAAACATAAAAGGATGAGATAAAAAACTGATCATATTTATTAGTCTCGTGAAAAGAACGTATACATAAGAAATTAAGAAAGTAGGGAACCTATCTGACACGCAGAAGTATCTGAAACGAACTCGGAGAAAATGATGCAGAATCGTGACATGCGATTTCGTCAAATTGCTCGTCAAATACGTCGGATCGTATTGACGTGTACTGGCACATTTTTATTGAACATCCGCGAATATTCGTTGAGAACATTGAAGAGTGTGTAGAATTGAAGTGACTCACCCACATAGCATTTAATTAAGTCAGTTTTTTGTCAATTAGGATACACGCGTATGTGATGCTAGAATCATTTCACAATGATTGTAACGTCGAAATTGACATGAATTAGAAACTGCAATCATTTTACCATCATCGTAACATCATTCGTGCATTCCTTTCATGAATGATGGCAAAATCATGCGGTTGCAGTTGATAGAAGTCATGTTATCATCGCGTTTCGATACGTGATTGTACAATGATTAACGAATGTTTCAGTGTTTGTGATTCATGAACGATGGTATGTTTTTTCATGCGTTAAGAGGATGATTCAGTTATTCGTCTATCATTGTACGATCATGTATGAATCATGATAGATACATAATAGCGCTATGATGGTATAAAAATGGTCTCATTCAATGATATCATGAACATGAGTAAATGATTGCGACATTGAAAATTTTTCTCTCATAACTCTGATTTTTCTGGGAGTGCATCATTGTACAATCATTGATGAATTATGTAAGATAATGATACATCCAAAATCGTAGAAATCATTGTATCATTAGCGTGAAAAAAATTCTACAATGATGGTACAATTATTGTCATCGGATTCATCATAGATTTTTTTAAATGTGAATAAATTTTCTACTTCACTACAATTGATGAAATGAATGAAGGTTTTTATCGATTCTGTCGGTTAAATTTCCATCTCAGTCAGTCGTTATCGAAAATCGACAATTTTGAACAGAATAAAATGGAAAAACTTCGTCTGATAAGAACAATGTCAATCATTCGAAGCGATGAAATTTTCATAATTCATTGAACAAATTCTCTGAAAAAACCTCGTGACAAATGCTGATTTATTTTTCCTAATCGAATCACTTGACGCAAATCGAGTTTGAAGTCAATCAGGTCGAGCGACAAATCATGAATTTTTCCCAGTAATTAATTTATTGAGTAGTAATCAGAATTGCCAATATCGTTTCTACTCGGGTGAGATTTCCTTTCTTCCGTGAAATTTAATTGGACCGTTCAGTGCTCACTTTGCGTTTTTACTGCGATTTCGATAGATTTTATAGCTTTCCAGTTTCATGCTCATTTGGGGTCAATTACTTCTTTACTCAAATATACGACATAGATTACTGCAAAATTCAGTAACGTTCTCTTTTTTGTAGAATATAGTTTTCTGGAAAATAGGATAGATTTCAAATGACTATGAGGTGACTATTACACAAATTTCAAATCGCGCTCTTTTGAGATGTACCATATAACTATTTTACAAACATTCGAAAAAATGGCAATTTTCCTTCATGTGTTGTTGTTGTTGAAAAATTCACGGATTTTATCACTCGTAGAAGGATGAGAGTTTTGATTATACGAGTGTGAAAATCAGTCACTTTTTACACGCGAAACAGTGGGAAAAAAATTAAATTTCAATAAGGATCATAGAGAAACGTCATTGAAGTCGACTGGAGTTGAAAAACCCACATTCCGAGCCTGTGTTACATAAAACGGATAACTCGACTTACGGAAATTCCCCTAAACTTTCAATGGTTGACCCTTAGACTTAATTTTTAACTTTCAGGGTTAACCCTCGACTTTCATGGTTGACCCTGAAGTTGAGTGGTCGAGACATCCCTGAACATTGAAGATTAACCTTCAAGTTGAAAGTTTACCCTCAAGCTGATGGTTAACCCTGAATATTAAGGGTCAACCCTCAAGTTGAGAGGTCGAAATAACCCTAAAGTTGAGGGAAATGTCGGTAAGGGTAACCCTCAAAAATTGAGAGGAATTTCCATAAGGGCTATATCCCCGCGCCATCAAGAAACCTCGAACCATTTGTTGAACAATTGCATTGTCATCCCTGCAATCCATACCATCCCTTAAATGAATTACACCGAGGAATAGTTCCGCGCGTTGGAACACGTACCGAGAATCTTCCAGTCATCATAATAATGGAAAATCAATACAGAGCCGTAGAAAACGACAGGATCGTTGGTGCGGTAATAACGTGAGCGACGTATACATAACAACAGACATTCAATTTGGATTCGAAAGGATTGGAATTCCAGTGGATGAAACCCAATCGGATTTTGGGTCGTGAAATGGTGCGTTGAAGCGTATATGTGCGACGGAATCAATGTATCCTTCGAGGTCGGGAAAGGGTGTGGGGAAGTGCAAGAAAATGCACGATCTTAGCTAGTTACGCCAGACCTGGTTGCGGTGCTCGTTGTTAGCTAACGGCTGCGCTCTGGATATAGCGTGCGGTTTAGTTGTTGCTAAGTACAGATTATCTAACTCCCATTGCGCTTGTGAAATTTATGATGGAGTGCGTTTCGAGGTGTACGGTGGAAGTGAGGAAAGGGTTTATCAAAAAGTTGTGGTTCTAAGGGGGAAAGTGTTGTTTGAAATCGGTGGAAAAAGTTTTTAGGGGGGAGGGGGTTGAGAAATGTCTTTAGTGTATGAAAAATGAGTTTATTGTTGCGTTTTTGGTTTTAGGAGAATGATTTTTTCATTCTTGAGGTTTTTGAATGTAGACATTTTGAAGATTTTATAGTCTTTCAGTTGTTTTTTTTTCGAAAGTTCCACAATTTTGATTTTGTATTAATTTTTCATTTGTGTATTTGGATTGCACTGAGTCTAGATCTGATGAAGAGATTTTTTGCACAGGGTGAAAAAGGGCCATTTTTCGCGAATGGATATTGAAGTCAGATAAATTTGTTTTCTGATAAACCGTTCTTGCGAATTCGCGTAGACTCGAATATTGGCGAATTCCAGGTGTTGCAGGAAATGAATCTCCTGCTACTGCAGCTAGTGCAAATTTGATTTTGATCCCGTTATTTTCATCTTCCCGTTTACAGGAGGAACTTCATTAGAGAAATTTAGTTTCGGATCCGTCGTCTTGGAATACGGTGAAAATTTGATAAACAAATATTAGATGTAGTTGTACAGTGATTTTAATTGTAAATTTCAATCATTAGGCGAAAAAATCGACAATACAGGAAATTGCAAAATGTTTGGATAATAATTACGAATTTCCTAAGGTCACGGTAGGTTTCATTCAGGTGAAATTTTTGAAGCTTCCAGAAAATGACTTTGAGAAAGCTTCTGAAAAATTTTCATGATTTTTTGAAGTTCTGTTGGATTGTGCAAATTCGACAGAACTTCGAGAACAAAAATAAATTTCGTAAACAAAACAAAATGCAAACTACAAATTGCAGAAAATGAAGAAAAAGTTAATCAATCATTCAGTGTCTCGATTATTTAAAATCGAAATAAAATAATTCAAGAACTTAGAAAAATCAAAATAGGTAACAAAAAAATTGAACCGTAAAATTTAAAAATTGCATGCTTTTTACCGAACACCAACTCTTCACGTGCTACACTTTAAATGATTGCATTACATCCCCAACCCCTCGTGTCTACGGACCTGCTATACTATTTTTCTTCCACTTTCATTCGAGAATTTCAAGACCCTACACGATATTTTCTATTTCCTTATGCATGCACTCACGAAATGGATTAATTTATCCAATCCAGCCGAGTTCTTGAAGCGGGAAAAAATGAAAAGTCTGAAGCTAAAGACTGAGAAGATTCTAGAACTGTATGAACGAGCAGGAAAGAAATAGAAGAAAGGTATAACATAATATTTTCGTGCCATCAAGTTTTTACTCGACGACAGACACGACTGGGTGTGGGAACTCGAGAAAAATATCGCGAGAGAGTTGAATACAGAGAAAAAAAGTCGGGGTATAATATAGTAAATGACGAGCTTAGGAACTTTGTACATTTTTCATTGTCACGAGGACTTTAGTGTAAGGAAGAGAAAATTGCTAGGATTCTGGTTTGAGGCTGGGAATGAGAATTTGTAGAAGAACTGTTATCACTTGAAAGTTAATTTTGAGGGGAAAAAGTTGTTATATTAGAAGTGCGCACGTATGTATTCTGAAGTTAAGAAGATTATATATTTTCCAGTGATAATTTACGCGCTTGTGTAGGAGTTTATATGGTCTAAAATTTTTGAAGTTTCGGGATTCCGAAGTTTTGACGAATTTGGATAAATTTTGAAGTTGTAAAGTTTTGGAGTTTTTCAAGTTTCGAAACTTCGGAAATTTTAAAAGTTCTGGAATTTTGAAAAATTATGAAGTTCTGAAATTTTGAAAGATCCAAAAGTTTCAAAAATTGCAAGTTGTTGAGAATTTCGAGGAATTCTTGAGTTTGAAAATTTTTGAATTTTTAGGGAGAACTGTACTTTCGAATATTTTCGAAATTTCGAAGTCTAGATAATTTTGAAGTTTTTGGAATTTCGTGATTTCTTAGTTCTGACGAATTTAGATTAATTACAAAGTTTTTGAGCATTTTGATGTTTAGGAGTTGTGAAGTTCTGAAATATGGAGAATGTAAGAACTTTTGAAGCTTCGGAAATTTTAAGAATTCTGGAATTTTTGAGCTTCGGATAATTCTGGAGTTCTGAAGTTTTGGGAATTCTGAAATTTTCGTGAATTTCCGAAAATTTGGTGGATTTCAAGTATTCTTTAGTTCCGAAGTTGTTAAGTTTTGAAACTTTTGTTCGGAAATTTCAAAAATTTCGAAATTTCGAAGCTTCGAATGATTTTGGAGCTCTGAAGTTTTGGAAAATGTGAAAATTTTTGAGAATTTCAGAGAATTTTATAATTCTCAAAGTTTTTAAGTTTTGAAACTTTTGTTTGGAGATTTCGAAATTTCTGAAATTTTGAAGCTCTGAATGATTTTGGTGCTCTGAAGTTTTAAACATTTCAAAATTTTGAAGAAACGCAAAGATTTTTATAGTTTTTAAGTATTTTTCAATTACAAAGGTGTTCAGTTTTCGAATTCCGGAGGTTTTCACAATTTCAAAAGTTTCAAAATTTCGCATGCTTACTAATTATTCAAGCCTAGAAGTATCGAAAATAGAACAAACTTTGGATTTCGAAATTTCAACCAAGTAGAATTCATTCCAAATTACTGATTCCTTTTAAAGTTTCAGAGTTCTGAAATTTTGAAATTTGAAGTTTTCGTAACTTACGAAGCTTTTATGCTTTTGGAAAAATTTTTCGAAATTATGAAGTTCTTCAGTTGCGAGAGTTCAAAACTTTTTAGAAGTTGTGAGAAATTCCCAATTGTGAATTTGTAAAAATTCCAATAATTCCGAAGTCACAAACGAATTCAAAGTTCGATCTTAAGTTTCAAAATTCAAAATGTTCTAACGTTCTCAAGCTCAGAATTGAGTTTCGAAATATTCGAAGTTGCGACGTATAATAAAGTTTCGAAGTCCAAAGAAGGAGAAGTCATCTATCAAGTTGCTGAGTTTTCAGATTTTCAGTGTTTTGGAAATCCAAAAAGTTCTTAATTCACAAACAACTTCAATACTATACTTCAAAATTCAGGAATTTCTACAAATTCGAAATTGGCGTGTTTCGAAGTTGTGAAGTATAAAGATTTTAAATCTTCGACAATTTTTAAGTTAAACACAATTTCAAAGTTCAAAAGTTGTTAAGTTATCAGATTTTCAATGCTTCGGAAATTCTTAAAGTTCTCAATTTTCGAACAACTTCAATACTATCGGCATCAACATTTAGACTTTCTCCAAGTTCAGAATTTGACTGTATCGGAGTTTTTTGAATCCTGCAAGTTCCGAAATTTCACAATTTCGAAGTTTTCCCCGAATTCTA
>JAPYZK010003484.1:0-15330 GCA_030522785.1 Platygaster equestris | reverse complement strand
GTCGCATTGTAAAACCGGTTTTACAATGCGACAATACGACAGGCGACAAAGATGGAAATAGCGACAATACGACGAGTTTTATATATTATATGTATATATATTCTCTTTTCATATATATATGTATGTTTATCGCCTTATCATAGATATACATATTACGTATACCATACACATCACGTTTGAATTTTTACGTAAATCCCCCCATAGTAAATGTCAAGAACGTAGATAATGTATACTTCATATACTTTCTTGGTGAATTTATAGCATGTTTTCTATCAAAAGGTGAGCATTCCTCCGAAAATTGACAATTTCAACACAATTTCTTGAAATTCCAACAAAAACGGATTTTTACGGATTTTTCAAGACTTTCCCCCACCCTTTACGTTAGTATATACGGATTATCCAACAATCCGCTCTGGCAGCACTGCTCCAAATCACCCAGTTTCGGCAATTTCGTTCCTGGAGATATTTCCACAGAAGGAAAAAAACTGCCCTGGAAAAGACTGCAGTCTTTGAAATCCTTATCCCCGAGAATGTTAATTGATTACCGAAGGGGGAATAAAGAAGCGCCCGCGGCGTCGAGCGACAATAATGGCGTAATAATAATTGTAACTCACCATGAAAACCATGAACCTTGATTGCAGGTTGCAGGCGCTCCCGATGTAAGTCAGCGTTCGTGTGAATGCAGCCGCGGCCGCTACTGCTGTTGTTCTCCTTTCTCCGATTCGTAGCACCAGGTCGAATTACCGCCGCGAAAAAACGACGATTATCACGGAAAAAAGTACACTCGAAAATCACAACCGTTTATACGGCTGAATGCACGCGCGCGAACTTGTCGATCCGATACGCGAATTGCCTATCTAATTTAATTATGAATTAGCTAGCGTTGCCTGTGCATTCTTAACTGGCTTCGATCGGTGAACTGGCATTATTACTGGCCCGTTTGGCAGAGATATCTGAAACAAAAATGAACGAAAAATTTCAAGACTGAAGTTCATACGACCTTGCGCATTTTCTTATAAAATGTGACTCCAAATTTTATACGTGTTACTGCGACGTTCAGTCACGGAATCCCTGAAAAATAATTGTTACACTAGTTGGAAAGTCAACCATTTTTTTCCTTTTTAGGGGCAGAACGTCTGTTTTCAGCCTTTTCAGGGCTACACGTGAAATTTTAGACTTTTTGAGGACTAAAAATTACATCGCAGAGGGAAGTGAGCTAGAGGAAACTTTCAGAAATCTCAAAACCTTTGAAAAATGATCGTTACACTAGTTAAGAAGTCTACTATTTGTGCCCTTTTCAGGGTTGGGACTTGTGCTTTGGCCCTTCTTAGGGCTACAAGTTGAATTTCTACTTTTCAAGGTCTCGTAACTACAGCGCGCTAGAAATTAAGGCAGAAAACTTCCAGCCACCTCGAAATCCTTGAAAAATAATTGTTACACAAGTTGAGAAATCTATTTTCGCCCTTTCCAGGGCTACAAGATTAATTTTCGCCTTTTTCAGGGTTACAAGTCTAATTTTCGCTCTTTTAAGGGCTACAGTTATCCAAATTGTTCATAAGTTAAAAATGGTCCAAAACCTACTCCAACTCCCAATTTCAAGCTCAAACATCCAAGAATCCGAGTTATTTCCATAGAGACAACCCCATTCACTGACAGAATCAAGAGCAGTCAAAATGGCGACGAAATGCACAAAGATCACCAGCTTCCCCAGGCGTTTACCGATGGACGCACCCGTTTCCACCATAATCGATTCTTTACCCCGGCTCGGCTATTAATCCTGATGGAAGTTATAGTTATGAGCGGTGCCCACAAGCGAGCGATCGCTTCCCGCCACTACTTTCTTGCCTTATTTCGCTACCGGACATTCTCTCCCCTTTATCATTCATTAGCACGCATCAACGGCCACGCCGCGGCCTTCCTTCCATTGAACATTGAACTGGACTTCAATCCGGCTCAATTATAATGGCTTTATCTGCGGTTGGCGAACGAAAATAAAAACCTATGTGCTATATGGGTACGAACACAACTCTGCCTGTTTGAAAACACGACGTTCAACATATGCCGATAAGAAAGCGCGATCCATCATCGCGGCCGTTTTCTATTTGACGATCGCGATCGAATCGCCGTCACCTGTCGAAACGTCATTGCTGTTCGTTGGCCCCGAACTTTATGAAAGTGAGGTTAACGAATGTTTGTTAGGGAGTTCTTTATGATGAAAAAAATTAAGCCAGTGCATGAGGTCAACTTATAAAGCACTTTATGAAGACAGACTCACGGGGGTTGATTCAATCATACATTCAAATCTGGCAAATAACGGAAATCACGAACTCAGAATAACCGTTCATCCCGAAAATCGAGACTGCGACGGAATTGAAATGGAAAAAAAGCTCTCGCGGAATAAAGCACGAGACGACTGGCGCTGAAATTGCACGGAGCCGACGTTCCCAGGCCGAATATAGTAGACCGGAATGCAAATCCAGCCGTTTGGGCGTACGAGGCATTCAAAGCATGGAGCGCGAATGCTCCTCTGCCCGAGACGTGAGCTCGGGACGCACGTTCTTGTGCCTCGTCCTCAACAGCGAACGCGAAAATCCCCAATTCCCTGCTTCCCCTAATTTTCCTCGGAGAACACGAAAGTCGAGCTTTTTTCCAAGTTGGAACGTAAACTGTCGGCTCTCTGACTTTCTCAGTTTAAACATTTTTTCCAGAAAGTGTAAAAGAGATGATTGAACCATACGAAAAAAAATTTACTATCCATATGGTTATGCTTTATCACCACTGTCTCATTAAATAACGACTATTTATAAGCAAATGGTCTATAAATAATTCGTTATGTTTACCACAAAACTAATAAACCTACACTAAACATGCGAATAAATTATTTGGAGCAATTCCAAGCGTTCCTTTTACGTTATGAAGGAACACAAGGGAACGTTCCTTCTGACCAGTCAGATCTGCGACTCTCAGGAATTTCCCAGAATTGCTCCAAAGTATAAAACAAACGATCGTCAAATAGTTTCCGTCGAATTCGGTTATATTTACGACGACGGTTGAACCTCAATTTCTCCGGGAAATAAAAAAGTGGGGCTTTTTTACGAAATGGGACATAAATCCGAGGCAAGGCTTGTGTAATTGCGCGCGATGGCGATGGGGTCGCGCGCGGAATACAAATCGGGGCATTTCGCACTTTGTCCAATTATCGGGAGCAGCCGGCGGCGTGTGCGTGCTCAGGTGCACATGCACGGGGACTTGACTTTCGCCGGGTCGTTCTCCAGTCGCGGCGCACGCGCGCTCTTCCATTCATAAATATCACGGAAACTCGCTCGATGCCCTTTAAGCTCCATCCGTCCCCATAAACACAGCCTAATTGCTAACAATTCTCCAACAAATGCGCTCATTTTTCGTGCAACTCCGAAAGTAAGCTTCGCCTTAAACATTGCATCAGTTGGGCAATTATTGATGAATCTTATTGGTTACGAGTGATTGATGAATAAGTGTCTTCATAGACGATTTAAAACTATCAAATCAAATTGATTCTATATCGACGACGAATCTAGGATTGTTAGTTCAGTGGAATCCGTATAGTTCAAAGAGAAAATCAGGATAGTTACATTTACTAATCCGAAGACAACTGATTTAGAATTACTAGTCCAGTGGAGACGATACAGTCCAAACAGCAATTTAGACTGGTTCCAGTGACTAACCTCGAGCAAAATAATATAGAATTAGTAATCTAGTGGGCACAGCGTAGTACAAGAACTAATTTTAATCTGTTATAATGACTACTTTTCGACCGAATAATTTAAGATTGCTAGTTTAGTGAAGTTTGTATAGCATGGAGAACAGCTAAGATTGGTTGCAGTAACTAAATCTGAAGCCAACGAATCTAGGATCGCTAGTTCAATTGAATGCATATAGTTCAAAGATAAAAATAGATCGGTTACAGTTACCAATCTGAAGATAACTGATTCAGTCCAAACAGCAGTTACAACTAGTTGTCGTGACTGATCTCGAGCCAATTAATCTAGGATTAGCATTCTAGTGGAGACTGTATAATCCGAAGACAAATTTAAATTGGTTATACTGAAAAATTAAAAGAAAAATTACATAAATTTTCAAGAAACGGTCGTGCTAACTACACACATAGTAAGCACGACTAGTGCCGAAAATTTGTTAAATTACATGCGATCCAATCGAAACAACAAACAAAAAATGTCAATAAGCCGTGAATATGCCAAGAAAAATGGAGATAAGCAGAACTTTGAATTTTCCGTCTCAACCATATTTCGTGATAGATATAATAATATATTTCACACAATTGTCTTATCCATGGGTCTCTGTGGGATGGCTGTGTGATATGAACGGGTTTTCTTAACATTGTATGTGTAATTGTGTGCAATTTGACGGGTGTCTATGGATGTCTATGACATTTCTATGTATATCCACGTGGAATCGAAGTTACACATGACAACGATATTCGAGAATATTGTTGTTATATCCATGGGTCTCTGTGGGATGACTGTGTGACGTAAACGGGTATTTCTGACACTTTCATGTGTAATATTGCGTGCAACTTGAAGAATGTCTATGGATGTCTATGACATTTCTATGTATATCCGCGTGGTATCGAAGTTTCGTATGAGTTGACGGAGTTACGGTAGTAGTCGTGCTAATTTTATATAAGACTTAGCAAGATCATACTTGAAACATAATAATATCGTAGTAAATTTTTTTTCTACGGCAAATTCACGGCAAATTATAGTACAATTACTTGCATTTTCAATTGTTTGCTTTTGCTAAGTTTGTTCACGTAATAAATCGTGAAAGAATGAAAAAAGTCATTTTTCAATACAAATGTTGATGAAAATCATTGAAGAAGACACAACAACGATAAGACATACACACTCGAACGAAATCATCCAACACTACGTTGAACGTAGATAACCAAAGTACTGAAAATCTGATAAGTTACGATATTTTAATCCTCCCTTGAAAACCCGTAACTCTCCACAATTTCCCCTTGATCGTTCGTTTATTTATACGTTTTACCGCTCCATAAATGCGCCATATCGAAAATATATTCGCTTCGTGTTGCGAAAATCGCTTCTTTATTGGCCAATCAAATTAAGTCCGCGACGCAATTTGTTCCCGGATTCAATAAAGCTATAATGAAGAGTGATTTATCTCTGATGCCTCTCGCGTTTTTAATGACAGACCCTCGTTTCTCACACAAATGATCAAAAGCTGACGAAAAGGAACATTGAAAAATCGTCCGATATACAACAGAAATTTACTCTGATCTTGCGAAATGATCGATTTTTAAACTTGGTAAGAATTATTCATATTCCATGTGATGACAATTTTGAATTTCCTGATGAAAAATGTATCACTTCTGTTATCAAAATTTTTGATTGTATTAGATTCAATTTTAATTCGAGATAATAATGTTGAGAAAAAATTTAACTGGAGCAACACTATTTGTCTTAAAAAACGAGTGAAACTGAAGAATTTATAACCTTTGTAATTTCATTTTTGATGATGTGCTGGGAAATTCAACTTTCCCGTAGTGTCATATTTTACGTGTTTGCTTGTTTATTGAATAAATAACGATAAAAAAGAGATTCGATCCGAGTAGGAGTAGAAAGTCGATAGAAACTTTGATAGCAAATTTTTTGTTGTGGGTGAGATTCGAGGTATTGTGTTACATCGTGAATTGTAGTTAAGCACAGAATGATTCGAAAAGTCTGCGCTAGGTGGTAAACAATGGACATCATTACGCGTGTACAATTCGTAATTCATACACCTGTCACGCACCAATGTTGTATTTCATTGATTGCTATACGTTATCATTTCGCACGAAATAAATGTTTATCACTAAGTTGCAAATTCACCGTATAAAACTGACTGTAAAAGTCCGAATGGTGATGCCAACTGGTAGTGACCAATTGGAAATTTCCATGAGTAATAATTCCAGATGGTGGTACCATTTAGGACTTTCATTTTGTACTTCAGAGTTTTTTTATCGACACATTCATTTGTTGTTAGCTCAATTGATTAGTTACTTCCGCGTTTTGGGAAAGTCTGAGCAGAACTTCTATGTGTAACTCCCCTGTACAGAAATCGTAGTTCTACTCAAAACTTCCTGAAAGGTGAAAGTAACTAATACCTCATTAAGCTGAACATAAGTGAATAACTTGGTAAACAAATTTCTAATGACCAAATGAAAATTCCAATTGGCATCACCATTTGGTCACTACCATTACTATTACCACTTAGTCTTCAACAGCCAGGAACTTCTCATTCAAAATTCCGAAACTGTTTTCGATTTTGGCAACGACATATTCAAGATTTTACATATTCATACTTGAAAAGAACACATTAAAAAATCTAATATTTCTCAATCTTCGCATTTTCCACGATTATGTGCACTATAAAACAAATTCTGCAAGTAAGCAATAGTCTTTCGAACGTGTAAAAACAGTTAAAAAAATAGGAAGTCACGTTCGGAGAAATTTATGGCTCGGGCCGTGGAACGCACAATTTTCTCCGATTACATTGGCAAATCGAATAGCGGAATCGATTGATTTTTATCGAAGTCGCCGATGAGTTGACTCGGCACGGAAATAATCGCTCGTCGATGGGAATGAATGTTTAATGCACACACAATTATGTATCCCGCGCGGTTTCGCGAGCTTCGTGCGTGACTGATTTTCGCGTCTGAAATTGGACGGCCGAAAGCGCGTGCAAAAATTTAACGGATGATTCGATGCGCACGCTAATAATCGATCGCGGACGCAGGAGAACGAGTCATTCGCTCATTTTTACGCACTTCCGACAACTTTTCCGCCTGTCAATATTCTAACTAGTGTTCAAATGAAAATTTGCCGATTTTCAGTGATATTATTATTTCTCCGATTTTATGAATCGTTTTAAATTGTAGTTCATCTGATCGTTCTGGATATAAGAATCTGATTTGTTTGAAAAAATAAAATATAGGAGTCAAGTCCCGACCGCAAGCTCGGCCTTATTTCGGTATCGATCACAACAACGTCGGCCCTCAATCGACTCGCGCAAATGCGGTCGCCCATGCAGACCGTGGGTAGAAATTCGCTCTTTATCTCCCAAAAATAGTATATTTCTCAACGAGTGCAGGAAGAGCTTTTTTACGAATGTGAGGTTTGCAAGACGAGCCGAAGGCAAGTTTTGCAATCACATTCGTTAAAAAAGCCCTTCTGCACAAGTTGGTGACTATATTTTTTCCAACAACGTGGAGAAAATACGATTTTTGAAGTTTTGGGCAATGGAGAAAATCGCATTTTCTCCACGGCGTTAATAAAATGACTATTCTTCAGTATTGTGGGAGAAGCGAGTGTTTCCCCCACTGCAGTCGCTTTTCAAAAGAACTTTCGCGACGTTGTAGTAGAGTTCACAACTACCGCAACGTTTTTTCACCACTCTAACCTCAAAATCAGAAATTCGGAAAAACTTTTCGATTAGGTGTGATGAAAAATTGAATTCTTGTGATTTAGCAACTGCCAATTTTGGCTTTGAAGATTTTTTAGCTTGCAAAAAAACCGCGGCTTTTACGAAATTGACGATTGTTCCTTGACACAAGAATAGCTATTCAAGTCAACATTAGTAAGTATCTAAGTATTGAAAAATTTTCAAATATTGTGTAACGTATCACTCATTTCTCCGAAAATGCTCCGATATACCACAAAACCATACAACCGCTCAATTCTTAACCAAATCAATCCTTTCGCTCCCAAAATGTCTTCCAAATTCTTAATTAACAGAAAACGTAACTCAAAAACAATATCAACAACAAAAAAGCACATTTCGGGAGAAAGTCCCTGCGCTCATAATACCTCAATTTCTTTACTTCCGACGAATCGCGGCCTCTCTAATTACTCCGGACAAGATTATCTTTGTCCGGCGCTTCTTTATTTCGCTGGAATTGGATAGTTTAATTTATGCCAGACTCGGCCACATTTCAGGAATGCGGGGTAATCTTCAATCAAAAACCACGCCTGTGTCGTCGCATACCTCGCCAATGGATTCACAAGCTTTATTTGCGATGAATATGCTAATGCCGCGCGAAGATGATTCCAGCTGGGGGGGATTTCGTAATCTTACTGTGTAATGCATCCTCGGAAATGATCTCCCTGCTTTTCTAAACCTCATTATACCATAAAATTTGCTAAATTTTATGTGTGTATTGTTTAAATTCAGTTATAGTTCAATGAATCAATATTATTAGATTGAATATAAATAAATTATATAATAATAACCATACGTTATCTCAATTCCATGATAATATCATCAAACTAAGAATATCGATAATAAAAAATAATATCAAAAACATCAATACTATTGTACATAATGATATCAAATGTTTTGGATATCATAAAAAATAACATCAATAATAAAAAAAACTGTTATGCATAGACAATCATAAAATGTTTTCGAAGATCATCAAACGCATACCTAATTTAGAATTGAAACTAAAAAAAAATTGCAAAATCTGCGATGAGACAATTTATGACTTCAAGCAAATCCTAAAGTCGAAAAACAATGAAGCTTATCGGTCGCACTCCCAAAGTGAAAAGCCGAGGATATTAATTTCCGCTTCGACTTCGAATTTGCGCATGAAGCAAGTGAATTGCTGCTGATAGCATCTCCTCAGTGTAGGAAAATCGCGTGACCGTAGGATTCCCTTTTGCGGGAGCAAACGTGCACGCGTAGGACGACGAATTCGCAGCACGAACATGTCGGCCTGACACCGTGACTGCCCGCCGCAAACCCAAAATCAAGCAGCGGAACAATTTATGGAGCCAACGTAGTGGAGGGGAATTAGAGGAAAATGAAGACCATAAATTTGAAAAACTTACCCTTTCGGAATCCGACCTAATTCTAACCATCACGTGTATACATTCTAATTATGTAATCATATATGTAACATGAAAATAGTATATTTTGTGCCTGGGGGCAAATGTCGATATTGGCGATGCAGTGCTTTTTTTCCCGAGCCGGAGGCGAGGGATAAAATCGGCATCGCCAAAATCGGCGATTGCACACAGGCGCCAACTATATTTTTCATCATGAGAACCTTGAAAACGTTCCAAAGTTCCAATTTCGAGGTAAGAATGATGAAAATAAACTTTCATTCAACGCCCGCGAGGAATATGTAATTTCGGGGCCCTGCTGAGAGTGAAAGAAATAATGAACTACCTGATTGTTGACGTACAGCGTGGGAGAAATACCAACCCATAGGAGCAGTAAAACCAACCCGTGGGAGAAGTGAGTACTTCTCCCACGGGTTAATTTACTTCTCCCACAGGTTGGTGAAGGAAACGTTTACGTAAATGTCGGAGATACTGCGACTAATGTCAACGTTGTTCTCAAATTGTTGAATCGTCATTTTTATATTGTTTTCAAACAGCAATATAGCGATTCGTAAACAAAACAGAGTCATAATTTAAACGTTAACGCCATCTTGTTTCCAGCGATAATGAAAACAAGATGGCGGAAGAGTGACTCGACATCTATATCGAAACGTCAAACTCCCTAACACTAACCTCAAAATGACAAAACTGTGTATTGCTGAAATGTTTTTGTTGTTCTTTACAAATATGTCCAATACAGTCATAATCAGTCCCGAAGAAAATCAAAGCGACGAAAGCGATGATTAGTTTAATTTCAACGCTCTGAAGTACGTAGCAGAGCTCTAAGGGCGACTATTGCGTCAATCAATCAGGTAATCCATTATTTCATCCCCTCTCAGCGGGCCCCGAAATCACATATGTCTTGCGGTTGTTAAATATAGATATTTTTGTGCAATGGTGCAAACAATATTTTTTGCAAAACACGCATTGAATAGAGGCTTCCAGCCCCTGAAACAGCGTATTGAGGGGGGACATTTGCGACACGGTGCACCGCGAACCTGTAAATGTCAAAACAATATGGACCGTAATCTCGCTGTTTTCAGCGGACTTGAGGAACAAAAGTAGGAATTGAGGAACAATTGTAGGACTTGAGGAACGACCGTAGGTACAATACCAAATCGCCGGTCGTAAATGGATGTCCTCAATGCGCTATTTCAGGGGCTCGAAGCGTCTGTTCAGTGCGTGTTTTGCAAAATAAGTATTATGTGCGACTATTGGTCGACGGAGAATGTTCCACTCACGTCTTACTGCACATGCTACGCTCGTGCAGCAATTCCCCGTTCATGGAATCTTCTCCTTCTCCCACTAGTAGCACAATATACTATTATTCACATAAATGATTATTATAACGTACACATACAGTTTAATCGTCAAATGAGGGAAGGAGGGACACTTCGCGCTTGGAAAGATAAAATTCAGAAGCATTTACGCCACTAATGCGATGATCTGATTTTGATAACTCTAATGAAACAAATTAGTGATTGAAATTATAATCGAGCAGCGCGGATGATTGCGATGTTCCCAGGTCTAACGAGGATTGCGCAAGTGTCCGTTATTGCGGGCGCCGCATCCTCCCTCTGATAAATTCGCTCGCTTCTGTTCCGTTCATTAAAATACCTTGCCGAATTCTTTCCCGTGCGAAACGTTTTCGTCGAGTTTTTGTCACGATGAACGGTTCTGATTTTATGGGATGGGAATGATCGTTGGCATCAATCACGAAGTGTTTCGGGGAATTCATTTTGTTTCGATTACTTGTTGAAATCGGCAAAATGTGATTGAGTTGACTACCGATTTGCTGATTTTGAAACACGGGATTTCGATCGTCCAGAAAGATCGCTACGGGAACTATTATCCTTCGTTTTATGTTTATAGGTCGATTTGAAGGGCAAGGGCACATCGTACGCCAATACTACAGATTGTGTAAAATATTCATTTTTTGATAATCTGCCTCCCCGCATCTTTTATTTTTCAGTCAACAAGAAAAAGGAAAACAAATTCTGAAGGCTATTTTTGGAGGTAAAGAGCTCTTGGTAGGTCAACTTTCATAAGGACGGAAAATCTATATAATATAAAATCAAAATTTTATATACGTATGTGAATTCGACAATTCGTATTGTAAAATCGACAAATTATGAAGTTGTTCCAGAACTTTCCAAGTTCGATCAAAATTTAAAATTGATGATTCTCCATTAATTCGATTTCCCTAACAAATATTCGACAATCAAAGGTTTTTTCTCTCTTTGATTGTAAAAACTGGTTGGGAAAATCAAATGAATTTAAAATCATGAATCCATTAAATTAAAAATCATCAATCTAACAAAAATCCACTTAATTAATAGGAAATAAAATCTTAAAATAAGTACTTGAATTCGAACTCCAAAACATCGAAAATTGCAAGTTCAATAACGACAAATTCAGGTTTGAAAGTCTTACAATGATCAAGCATTTTTCTTATTTTTACTAAATTAAAACCCAATGATGGAAAAAAAATTGTTGACGTTCAAAATACAAGCACATTCTTTCTACTGATAAATTATGAAACTTGATAATTTCCAAATATCGATAACTTCAAAATTTCCGAACTCCAAAAAGTTAAAACATGTTAAAAATCAACATTTCCCAGGATTCGAACATTCTTGAAAAGAAAAATTTTAGACAATTCATTTTTGTGTTTCATGGAAATTTTGGAATATCATTTCTAATAATATGTGAATCATAAAAAATCGGAGAACAATAAAAAAAAAAAAAAAAAAAAAAAAAAAAAAAAAAAAAAAAAAAAAAAAAAAAAAAAAAAAAAAAAAAAAAAAAAAAAAAAAAAAAAAAAAAAAAATTCGTGAACTGAAGAAAGTGAACTCAAAAATCGAAAATATTATGATAAATTAGGGCCAGTCTAAATAAGCGATAGATAAAAAGGTGCGGTAGAACGAAACGCGGGTTTTCGCGAAATGTAGCATCTGCGTTGGAACGTACGGCTTCTTTATGGCACGGCTGATTACGAAAGAGTAGGCAGAATCAGATAGCGAAATTAAATTTCGCATTTTACAACGGCCGCGATATTCGTATGCAAATGCACAATTTTATTTTCTAACTGAACGCACGGCAGCCGTAATTCTGAGCGACAAAAATCTGCATGCGAATACGTGAGTTTGATGGGCAGAGAAGAGGCTAAATACGCTCGCGGAGCATCTTAAATAACCGGCACGAATAAACATCGGCTTCGCACTTGTCGAGCATCGCTTTTTCGACAAACATTATTTATTATCACCCACGATTGAAGATTTTACGAAATTTGCCGTTTAATTTTCCAAGACTGAAGTATGTTTTTCGAGAAAAAAACTGTCATTACACTAGGGGCGAACCCAGGACCTTTCGCTTGCTGGGCAAACGATTTACCACTGAGCTACGTGGGAAATTATATTTTTTTGCAAAACACGCGCTAAACCGACGCTTCGAGCCCCTTAAATAACGCATTGAGGACGTCCATGTACGACCGGCGATTTGGTATTGTACCTATGGTCGTTCCTCAAGTCCTACAATTGTTCCTCAACTCCTACTTTTCTTCCTCACGTCCGCTGAAAACAGGGAGATTATGGTCCATATTGTTTTGACATTTATAGGTTGGCGGTGCACCGTGTCGCAAATTTCCCCCCTCAATACGCTGTTTCGGGGGCTGAAAGCTTCTATTCAATGCGTGTTTTGCAAAAAATATTGTTTGCACCACGGACTTGAGGAACAATTGTAGGACTTGAGGAACGATCATAGGTCCAATACGAAATCGCCGGTCGTAAATGGACGTCTTGAATGCGCTATTTCGGGGGCTCGAAGCGTCTGTTCAGTGCGTGTTTTGCAAAATATCTATTTCATTCTTGGAAAGTGTATTTGAGCATTATCTTGGTGGTTTTGTGGGGTGTAAATATACTTTGTACTAGGATAATTTGATAAAAAATTACGTACAATATTGGATTGCCGTAATTTCGGCTTTCCAGTGGAAAAATCACATGATTGTGTATTATAAATTGGTTTCTATGTGAATGATCTAATTTGTGAATAAAAAGCGTAAAAATTATCAGCTACTTGAAAAATCGCCCAATTTAAACAATAAAAATATCCAAACACTCTGGAAATTATCAGAGACGATACCAATATATATGGTTTCACCAACAATCCCAAGTGAAACAAAAAACCGACGAAATTTGAAAGATTTCAAAGCTTGAATTTCTCGGTCGATCGAGCGACCGCACGCGTATCGAACTATGAATATTAATCAGCTCGCGGTTTTAATATATCGCGCGCGAAGAAAAAGCACGTCCGTGCACGTGGATAACAAGTGTCGCGCGCCGCAATCGATAATACATAATCGTCGCCGAACGAGCTCGCGATAAGCCACAACTCGTGCTCCCTGTCGCTGCACCTGAGCGCCCATGCGTGACGCTGTCGACTTTTTTTTCTATTGCGCTTCCCATAAAACAACTTCGAGATTCAACATTTTTCCATTCCGGCAAGAGTTTGCACAGTATTTGCAGGAATTCAACGCGAACCTCTTGTTTTATGGATAAGCAAGATTAGATCATTATGCATTCACAAACTGTGAATTCTCACAATCTCGAATCTTCCAACATAGTAGGGAAGACTGGGGCTAAATGTTACATTTTCGGAAAATATTTTCTTTCCAGGCAATGAATCCCCTAATACATACGTAGAAACACATCTATATTGTAGGGAAATCGGTTCTCAACAAACTTTCATGATAAAATTCGTGATGTTCCCATGAAAACTGCATGTTTTGTCTTCTCTCCCGAACTCCAATTTCTTTAAAATGTTGCCCCGCGGTAGGGTAAAATGTTTAATTGGTGGGGCTAAATGTTAAAACGCGTTTCTAGCCTACTAAAACAACTTTTTGAGCTGTTTTAAGTAGTAGATTAGTTGAAGGATATGAAAACGATCAATGAAGTGAAGAAAAACGCCCGTGTTCATTTTAAATACACGTTATACGAGAAGGAAAATGAAAAATCATCAGTTTGTCTTATTTTTTCGTGGCTGGTCTCATTTTTTCGGAGCAGTTTTTGCTTTTTTTTCGTTCTTACCTCTAAGTACAGTTCAATGCGCAAATATACGAAATGGATAATGAAGACAGTTCATTGAACACGCAAACCGAATAAAACACACTGAAAAAGTTGAGCAAAAGTAAAAAAAAAAACATTCAACATTTAGCCCCGCCAATTTTTTAACATTCATCCCCACGGTATGTTTTTGGCCTCGAGAAACAAAAAAATATAACTAAAAATACATACACGGAAAACAGTTTAAGATTCGTGTTCAGCGTACCCAAATTAGCTAAGAAACCAAAATTGATGAGAATTATTCGGAAAAAATCCTCAAAATTTGAAACTTTCGGCAGCGTAAAAATTTACGACGATATGGTCAAAACACACTGCAAATTATGTTCACGTCAATGTTGAGCTTAATGTCACATAACCATGGACGTTCGTTTCTGCTACCGAGAGCCCTTTATGGTAAAAATTTCAGGTCTGCAACTGTTACCACTCGGAAGATGATGCAATTTAAAGGTTTTGGCACTTTAACATTTAGCCCCAGTCTCCCCTACTGAAGATTGAGAAGATATCAATAATTTTCAGCTATTATCAGAAATTTTGAAATTTTACCTATTTTCATTGTTCAAAACAAAGTTGGAGTTACACGATTTCCGGAATTAAAAACCTTCGCAGTATTCCGAAATTTTTTCATATTTTCGAGATTTCCGGAATTTTTAATGTATATACTAAAAATTGAACTCATCGAATTTTCAAAAATTTCTGAAATAATAGAACTTCGGAACAATCCAAACATTTTCGTAATTTTTGCAATTTCTGGAAATCTAGGAATTTCAGAAATTAGTGTACTTAAAATTGTCAAATCTTACGGAGTTTATTATATTTCCGGAATATTAAATCTTTTAAAATTTCAAAATCATCGAAATCCGGAAATTTTTCAGAATCAGCATCATTCGAAATTCTCTAACTTTGTTGATTATTAATATTTCACGAAATTATACATATTTTTCGAATTACGAAAATTATTGAATTTTCTGAAATGAGGAACATTTTGTAGCGTACTTGAATTTTTTAGAATTTTTTTTAGTTTTGAAAATTTGAATATTTCTCAAAATTGTATAAATTTCGCGAAATTTTTCTACTTTAATAAATACAAAAATTTTGCAAATTTCAAAGATTCCTTGAACTTTAAAAACTTAAAAAATGGTTCTAATTTGAGTTTTGTGGATTCAATGCATTTTTATAGTTTGGAAAATGTTACGAAAATTCCACAAATTTCAAAAATTTTTATATGTTCCAAAATTCTACCATTTTGATTATTTTAAGAATTTTGG
>JAPYZK010003483.1:0-12310 GCA_030522785.1 Platygaster equestris | reverse complement strand
TACACGCCTGAAACTAAGAGGCAGTCTCAACAATGGCGTCACACCTTGTCACCCTCCGCCAAGAAATTCAAAACCACAATTTCAGCCAAAAAAATCATGCCATCCGTGTTTTGGGACCATAAAGGCATAATTTTGATTGAATATCTGCCTCACGGGGAGACCATCAACGTGGCAAGATACTGTGAGACGTTAAAAAAACTGAAAAGGGCGATTCATAATAAAAGGAGAGGCATGCTGACGAAGGGAGTCTGCCTGCTGCACGACAATGCCAGACCTCACTCGGCCAACGCCACGAAGCAACTCCTGGACTCTTTTGGATGGGACGTTTTGAACCACCCCCCGTATTCCCCTGACCTGGCCCCTTCAGATTTCCATCACTTCACTTCCCTTAAGGTGCACATGGGTGGGCACAAGTTTTCAACGGACGAGGAGGTGGTGAAGGGGGAGGTGGAGAAGTGGGCGAAAGAGCTGGCGCGGGAGACTTCTTCGAGGCAGGCATCAAAAAATTGATCCCGCGGCTCACCACTTGCATCGAGAGGGATGGTGACTACGTCGAAAAATAACTTACATATTTACAAGTGTAACCAAGTATGTTTTTGTTTGATTAAATTTTTTTTGAACCCTACATAAATTGAGTACACTTAATTTCTGGACGTGCCTCGTATGTTACATCATTCCTCCCAACAAAAAAATAGAAATACATTTTGTCTGCGAAAAATGGGCGCTAGTAAATGAAACTGCCATTTGGACGATTGACATCCCCTACTTTTGGGGTTGATTTCAGCCTCTAAAACTGATTTTCGGCAGATAAAAAAAAACACGTGTCGCTTAGATTTGGGTCGCCTACAACATATTACAATCTTATCAAAATCGGCGTCAGACACTTCGGGTACCTTCCTTGTTAGTCAAAGCTAAATCAAACAAACCAAAAAAAGAATCCGCACGGCGTAACGATAGTTTTTCCCAAACGCGATTATGATGGTTGAATTTTTCGCATCCCGCTCCCTCGGCGTCTCTCTTCGGGATTTACTTGCACATTTTCACACTCACACATGCTGACAAAGGAACAAGAGCAGAATTTGTGCCAGGGAAAAATTAGACATTATACTACTACACGAATCATGATAGTATGAGATAGTTTGTTTTTGATTCCGATGTTTTGACAGTAATCATACAAAATCAGACATCATAAAAAATGTTCATGAATCTTTCCAAATTTTCGAGGTCTCCAATGAAAATTCTTCTCGGATTCAAAACTTCAAACACGGGAATGTCTTGTGAATTTTGGTCAACGTAACTGAATTCTCATGCGTTTCGAATTATAAGTCCCTAATAACTCATGAAAACACCCGAAAAATATAAGTATATCCGAAACATTTGCAGTCTTCACTTTATTTGAATTCTCATTCAGTTAATCACAGTGCAAACGAAATTAAATAAAACCCTTACATGTCATTTAAATTCTAACATCGTGATGACAGATATATATTATATTCTTACGATTGACATTTTCTGTTTTTAATATTTTCAAGTTATGTAGATGATTTGATGGATTATAGGTTCATTTTCTATTAGAACTGTTGGTGCGTATATCTGCATTTTTCGTTCGCCTGAATTACCCGACAAGATAATTCTATTGAATTTTTCGATATTTCTATCGGGATATGCAACAGGAGAATTTTGGAATCTGCAAATATTTGGGAATTCAGAGGGATTAATTCTTTCGGGAAATTGAACAATTTTTTGGGGGCTTTTGAGCTTTTCAGATATTTTTCATAGATTTTGAGAATTGATGAAAACATTTATTGGAAAATTTTTCCGAATTCCGAGAATTTGAGAAAGTTTGGCGGAATTGCAGATTTTTCAGAAAAAGAATATTATGTTGAAGTGAAATTCAATCATATCAACAAATTCCAGATAACGCGTGGTTTATTGTGCTTCGGTCGACATTTTTGGTAAATTGTTAAAATGGGGAAAAAATCACCTAATTTTTTTCCCTCGGTTATCGAGCAATCCTGCGATTTTTCAATTTCTTCGAGAATTGAGGAAAATATTGAAAGATTAATTTCAATTACAAGAAATGACGTAAGTTTAGCGAAATTGAATATTCGTTGACTTATTCAGAGAATGAATAATAATTAAAACATAATTAGTTTTAACAGCTTGTAATTGATGAACAATAATATTTATTCAATAACATCGTAATTTACCCAGAAATTTCAATGAGAACGTTTATCGGAACATTCAAGGTTTTATGGATCATTCAAAATAACATCATTGTTCATTTCGCTAGAAATTGAATAACGACGCAATGAATATTTCAAGTTTTCAATTCGGAAAATATGAATTTTAAGATTCGGATGCTGAAGATGACGAGGAAAGAGACAAGTCTCGTAAAATGAAATGTAGAAAATGACGACGATGACGCCTTCATGTGCAGTCGAACTAATATACATTTCGAAAATTAAAGATAGTATTTTCATTCCCAGTACGAAATGGTTCACTCCGAATCTTACATTTGTCATAGTTCTTCTGCATCATGGTTATAGACTTAAATGGATATGAATCTTGATAAGAAGCCAACAATCAAAGTTTCACAATCGTGACATTCGAAGAATAGCAACAGTAATACATAATAACATAGTAACGACCAATAGAAAAACTGAGGAAAACTATGGATTTATATTTTATCACCGCAAATATAATTGATAGAACCAAAAAACTGTTCAACTTTGATATTGACTTGTAGGATAAATTTTTTCCATTGTCACCAGGCAGAACTTATTTGCACAGATAAATTATAATTTTTCAATTCTTTTCTATGAACTATCTATTGATTGCGCCTTTTTTACATTCCATTTCTTTAACTATCTAACGTAACATTCGTACATCGATTTTCAGTTTCAAGAAGAAGATCGCATATTTGAGGTTTGATTTTTAGCTCCCGAATCTTGATTCTTAGTATGTTAATTTCTGAATTCTTATAATCTTTTAAAAATTCCTGTAAGAATCACATTTATCAGGGATCTAGAAATTAAAATTATTTGAACTTGAGACATTTTGGAATGGTGAAATGATGAAAATTCGGGAGATAGTGGAAATTTTGAAAAAGGTTAGGAACATTAGAAATGTCATTGTTACTGATAAGTATCATCGAATTATGATTACCTACTAAGCATTGTTGAATACTGTGCTCGTAAGATAAAAATTTGACAGTTCGTCAAATATAGGGATAATAAATTCATGAAACTGGAGAGTTGAATTCATAATTAGGATATTGATTCAATAATTGGTGAACATGAAACTTAGCTTGGAATAAACTTGAGTCAAATGGAAATCAACGTGAGAATATAAATTGAGCATCTTGAATTCCGGTCGGATTTTGTCTGTGGCTGAAAAAAACAATAGGAATGTCATGATATTTTAATTAGTAAACAGTTTATTCAGGAAATAAAAAAATTCTAATGATTTTCAAGTGAAACCATTGAAGATGCGGAGAGTACTACCCGGACGCGGGTCCGTTTCAAAAAACATATTTTCATTTAGAAAACTCTCGGTCATCTTTTTCGTTCTTCCATTATTAGACAAATAGGCAGTACCACATTCGCATGTGAAACATATACCGGATGAAATCGTATGAGTCGGTAGTATAGACCACTTCGGGCAGCTTCGGTTTTCCTTCTGGCGTGGTCGGTAGTCCGTATACTTCTCGCGTTCCGTACCTCTGTCCTCTCGATCACTTGGATACGCGCAGCTTTTCGGGCTAGTCAAGCAGTTCGAATTCTCCGACATCGTGAATTTTTATTCAAAGTTTCAAAGTGCATTCCGTCAGACTCTTATTTTTTCACGAAAGAATAGAATCACTGAAAGAATTATATAAAGAATTACACAACGTCCAGGATAAATCCAGGTGTCAGGAGCCTATTCACTTTGTAAGTATACTCTTTTTTGCATAACACGTACTGAACAGACGCTTCGAGCCCCTGAAATAGCGCATTGAGAACGTTCACTTACGACCGGCAATTAGGTATTGTACCTATGATTGTTTCTCAAGTCCTACAATTGTTCCTCAAGCCCTACTTTTATTCTTCAAGTCCGCTGAAAACAGGGACAATATGGCCCATATTGTTTTGACATTTATGGGTTTGCGGTGCACCGTGTCGCAAATGTCCCCCCCTCAATACGCTGTTTCAGGGGCTGGAAGCCCCTATTCAGTGCGTGTTTTGCAAAAAATATTGTTAGAACCACGGACCTGAGGCGTGGCTTTTCGGGCCGAGACGATGTTTGAAACCAAATCTCGTCCCGAGGCGCAGCCGAGGGTCGAGAGGCTTCATACATCGTCGAGGGCGGAAAAGCACGCCTCAGGTCCTTGATACAAAAATATCTATATTTATTGCTTTCACTCGTGTGTTCCAAAAGTAAACAACCTTTGTTTTTTTTTAATTCACGTACGCAAGGGGTCCGTTTTAGAATATAGAATATTTCTGGATTTTCGAAACAGTCACCGGGGTTGTAACATTGTGCGTAGATAGCATTTTCCAGGCAATGTCACTTTTTGCGCATAAAATAAGGATTCTCCGATGTTTCGGAAATTCGATTCGATGTTTCGACGAAGGGAAATATTTTTACGGAGTTGAGCCAAAAAAATGGATTCGCTCCTGTTATTTGTCTTCTTTTAACGAAACTTTGGTCTTTATCAAATAATGTTTGGCCACGTTGTGTTTTTTTATTTGCAGCACGAAGTTTTTAATGGATTTCCATTGTTTTCACGTACTGAGTTGATTGCGATACTTAAAAATGGGTTCAAATTATTGAGATATTGATTGAGGATTCGTGACACGACAACTGCGCAATATAATATAAATGCGTGCACAGTTTTTCTTAAATTCAAGGAAAAATTGAGTATTCGAAAAATAAAATCTATTTTCTACAAATTTTGCAAGTCAAGGAATACATTCGCAAATAATATGTATGTTTCGGCGACATAAGTTGAAAGAGTTTCAGATTAATGAAAAACATTTTTTGGTCAACAGATTTATTTCATTATTTTCTTCTTTTATTCACGAATCGACTTCACGCATTTTTTGCGTCTACAACATTATTCTTAATAGCATACATTTTTGTCAAAAAAATTGATATTGATAAATTTTTCAATATAACCCTCGCGGAGCTGGGAGTACGTAAGCGGCATGTATTAAGCACGTAATATCACGTACCCTTACATCCTTATCACATACTATTTATGCAAAAAAAGGTTGTAAGGGAATCGTCTGAAAAAGTATTGAGCATGCGAAATTTCGAATGATTTGTGTTTTATTATATGTTTTATTATACGTTTATGTTTTATGATTATGTTTCATCATATTTATTATAATATTCATTCAATTATGTTTTCTGAAGATGATAAATTACTTTATCATTTTTGCCACCTCTTGACTCGATCAAGAACGTCAGAATTGCTCAAAAACTATTATTTCTCGGCGCATTTTCGATGTTGATGCCACCAATTCGATGACACTACTTCGCATGACACTCTCAAAAGCGCTAACTTTTGTATCCGAAACAACGTTATTAATAATTAATTGAACAATTCATTAACAATATCATGTAATTTACAAACACTTTTATTCCTTTCAATTTGTAAAATTATGACGGAATATTCAAAATCACTCAAATATTCGAAACGCCAATACTTTTCTTAATTTGTTCAAAGGTATAATTTTAGTCATATAATAATTTTATTCATCTATATACATATTTATAATTATATTCCATTATAATTTTTAGTAGCATGAAGAATCCTGCTATTCACAATACAGCAATTTTAACAAATGATTGATTTTCAGCATTTCGGAATTTTCACAGATATCATGGATTTCAAAGTTTTTGTAATATTTCGAAAATGTAGGAAAATTGAAAAATATCGAAATTTCCCAGGAATCCCTGACCATTGGGCATTTTTTTTAACATCTAAAAATTGTTGAATTTGTAAAATTTTGGAATTTTTATACAGTGTAAAAATTCTTAAACATCGTTAACACTCGGAAAATGTCTTAAAATTTTTCGATCTTGAAAATTTTGAACAGTGTTGAGAATTTTCGACAACTTCGACGTATTTAAGAATTTTTGAAATTATAAAATTTTGGAAAATCCAAAATCATTCACAAGTTTCGGATTTCTCAAAATTTTTGACATTTGGAAACATGTAAAATGTTAAGTATTTTCGAAGATTTTGGAAATTTTTAATTTTGAAAAAAAGAAAAATATAACGAGTTTTTGACAGTTTCGAAATTTCAAAAAATTTTCTAAATCATGAAAGTTTTGGGAATCTTAAGTTTTGAAATGTCAAGAATTTTAAAAATTTCAAAAACCTCGAAAATTTTTATATTTTTGAAAATTTTTCAATTTTAAGAACATTAAAAATGTAAGGAATGTTCGACAAATCTGAAAATTCCAAAAATTTCAAATGTTATAAAAATTTTGGAGATTTCAGTTTTTGAATTCCGGGAAATCCGGAAACTTCCAAAATTCCGAGATTTCTCGAAATTTTTGGATTCAGAAAATCCTCATAACTGGAAAAAATGTCTGAAAATTTTTGAAGTTTGAAATTTACTGAAATTCCGGAAATTCTAAGAATTTCAAAATGTTCAAATACTCAAGAATGCTGAAAATGTTTTACGCTCCCAAAATTCTAAAAATTTCAGAACTTTGAGAAACAATTTCTAAAATTTTCGGCTAGTTTTGAAGTTCGTGAAATTCTGAAAAGTTACATAATTTTGATATTTTTGAGAATTTCAAAATTTTGAAGACATGAGGAATATAAAGGATTTTTGACAACTTTAAAATATTAAAAAATTTTGGAAATCATGATATTTTGGTAAATTTTTATTTTTGGAATTACAAATTTCGAAAAATCCAAAACAATCTAAAAATTTCACATTTCTCGAAATTTATAAATCCTTAGTACAGCAAAAAATTTCAGAAATTTTTGACCCCTTTCAAAATTTCAAAAATTTTAGGAGTTATAAAAATTCTGGAAATTTTCAGTTGCAGAATTTTAGGAAATCCATACACTCTTGAAATGCCAAAACTTCTTGGAATATTCAGATTCAAAAAATCCTCAAAGTTACAAAATGTACTGAAATTTTTAAAATTCGATTCACAGAAATTTTCGAATTTCACAGAATTTTCGATTATTGAGACAACTCAATGATGTCAAAAATTTTCTACACCTTCAAAAACTCTAAAAATGTCGGCAACTATATAATTGTTCAAAGTTTACATTTTCAAAATCGTTGAACATCCAAATTCAATTTATTATTGAATCAAATTATTATTATAAAATTTGATTTCCCAAAATTCTGACAATCGTAAAAATTTCCATAATTACTGTTAACATTTCGAAAATTTTTATAACTGTTATACATTTCCAAGTCATTACAATTCTTGAAATTTCCGAAATACTCCAAATTTTCGGATATTTATTGTATTTTCCAAGGAAATAGTTGCCGGGCTCGCTGTTTTATCTGAACTCGAGTCTAGCACTTGTTCACGTTGTAAACGGTGGTATTCGGTGTAAGTTTATTATTTTTCACTAGGAGAAACGATTTTTCTTGACATTTGAGCGCTAGAATGGCCCGTGTGACGTCAGCCGACGAAATCGAGATAATGCACCAAAAATAATCTTAATCGTCTGTAATTCGTTTGTAGGTGAATGGTAGTCGACTTTGAACGTTTGGTGGCCAATGGTTAATTGATAAGAAATTAATTAAAACATTGGCATGAAGTTGGCCGACACGATTGAAAATGAAAACTTTTCAGCAAAACAGTCAATAGCATCGAAGGAGAATCTGGTCACGAATATATTAATTTCATCGTGCGAAAAACGATGATTCTTTTTTCAAAACGCGCGCATGCGCCCACGGAACAGCAGCTATAGATCAACATGAAAAAGGGCATAACTGCCGCTATAATGGGCATTGGGCACTGAGATAACGTGGCAGGAGCGGATTTTGAATTTTCCATGTAGGGGGTTTCTATATACTCAAATATACCAATAATAGGTCCATATAATTTCAAATACATAATACGCAAAAACTTAGTTAGACATTGAGATAATTTTGCACTCTTCACAAACGTTTTGATAAAGGTCAAAATTATTATATAAACCCTCTGTTTCGGATTGAACCGAATAAATAACTCCGAATGAGAGGGTTGTGTAATCCAGTGAAAGAACACTCGCGGCGAATTCAAAGTTTTAATTTATACTTATTTATCAAAACACTTTTCAGTCAAAGATAAAACATTTTTACGATACACAAAAATAATCGTCAATGGATCCAATCGGAAACCCGTTCACGAATTAATATCTAAAAAGTATTTCGAATCCGAACCGCGAAAATCTTACAACGGTCCATGTGCGAGATACAAACGTACTGAAATTTTGGGCCGCTATCCTTGGGTTTTATAGCGCCCAGAATTTAGACATCTAAGAGGCGAGGGACACAATTTTCCACGTCTTGATCTCAAAATTCTGGGTGAAATAAGAGAGCGCAAAATGAAAGTTACGCGATCAAATTTAAAAAGAAAATGAAAAAAGTGAAAAGGTTCCAAGTTAACGCATGCAAAACACTTTCAAATTGATACAAAAAAAAGGAGGACAGACAAAAAATGAGAGATCGGCTCGAAACACAAAATTTCCCAAGAATAGCGGCTAAATTTTTGGAAATAAGATTTGAGTGACAGTAAGAATCCTAAACACCCTCAGAAATGACAAAATGTATTGGGATACTATAGCCAAATACATCAAAATAGTTTACTGAATTTTTTTTTCCCCGATTTCGGAAAATCATCGATAAATTATATTGATCATAATTATACACGTTTTCGAAGTTTCAGAAGATTCAATTAATTGTTGAAAATTCGTTGAAAGTTCGAATAAGTAAAACTTTTTCTAAGAATTTTTATAAATAATTATCAATAGCAACTAACTGGTATACCAGTCGCTGAATTTTCTTATACTATGACTACTTTTAGATTAACAATATTATGAGAAATCAAAAAAAATAATTCCAATTTTTTGTAAGACATCTTTTGAAATTCACGAGTATATCTGAAAATGCCCAAAAAACATCTAGTATACATATAGCTTCGCAACAAATGTTGCAAAAGGTTCATGAACTATTGAGGAGACTGAATTTGCCTGCATGCAATCAGCTGAATTGATTGGAAGCAGATTACGAAAAAATGTTTATTCCCTCACAAAAAATGAAGTATTGTTAACTGAATTTAAAAAAACGACTTTAACTGAATTAAAAAACACTACTAAAAAATAAAAAGAAATGAAATAAAAAAATTAATTGAATCTTCTGAAACTTCGAAAACGTGTATAATTAAAATCAATATAATTTAGCGATGATTTGCCGAAATAGAGGGAAAAAAATTCAGTAAACTATTTTGATGTATTTGGCTATAGTATCCCAATAAATTTTGCCATTTCCGAGAGTTTATATAATAATTTTGACCTTTATCAAAACGTTTGTGAAGAGTGCAAAATTATTTCAATGTCTAACTAAGTTTTTTTGTATTATGTATTTGAAATTATATGGGCTTATTATTGGTATATTTGAGTATATAGAAACCCCCTACATGGAAAATTCAAAATCCGCTCCTGCCACGTTATCTCAGTGCCCAATGCCCATTGTAGCGGCAGTTATGTCCTTTTTCATGTTGATCTATAGCTGCTGTTCCGTGGGCGCATGCGCGCGTTTTGAAAAAAGAATCATCATTTTTCCCATATTTCAGATTAATTGATGACCACCAAACAAAAAAATTAGCATATTCTTGACCACCAAGCTATTCTCCACCAATTACAACAATTGATTTAGTTTGGTGGTGCACTCTTATTACTCTTTAATTCGATGCGCTGCGCGAATTTTCAAATGGGCGCTGTACGGGGTAATGTGTTTTTTTCGAATTATTAATTGAATACGGACCACCAAACGATGAAATTAATATATTCGTGACCACCAAACGATTCTCCGTCGATGCTATTGACTGTTTTGCTAAAAAGTTTTTATTTTCAATCGTGTCGGCCAACTTCATGCCAATGTTTTAATTAATTTCTTATCAATTAACCATTGACCACCAAACGTTCAAAGTCGACTACCATTCACCTACAAACGAATTACAAACAATTACAATTGTTTTCGGTGCATTATCTCGATTTCGTCGGCTGACGTCACACGGGTTTATTTAAGTGAGTTAACGGTGGATTTCAAGATAACTTTAGTTGACGTGAATACTGGTGTAAAGGGGATAGGCCCGAGGTGGGAGATGGGTGTAGAAAAATGGAAGAAACAGAAAGAAAGGGGAGAGGGGATGAAAGGAAAGAAGAAGTTGGGAGTAGGAGACAGGGTAAAGGCAGAATAGAAGGAGTTGTGCAGAATTACGGATGGTATGGAGACAGGATAGTAAACTCCTCATCTCGCCCTGTATACCTGGCTGTGCCGATTCGCGTCGTAAGCTGACGCCCCCCATCACTACGCCTAATGAATGACACGTGACTGCCTGGCACGTAATTTTTTTGACGTTCGCCTCGGTGTGTTGTGTTTACTTTCGCTTGTAGTGTTTACAAGTGGTTTTGTGCAAATAATTAAATGAATAATGTTCAAAATAATTGAAAAATCTTGGAATTCTGAAATTTCCGAAATTCCTCAAATTTTCGAAAATTTCAGAACCATTCAAATACTCTAAATTCTAAATATCTTCGAAATTTATTCATTTGACTGTAGATGATTATACAATGTTTATATCGATCTAATAATATTTTATTCCAAAACCATCATTATAATTTTATTGACAAACATTATTATCAATACTCGAAATTTGAATGTTTAAAGGCTTGGAAATAAGTAATATTGAAAATCAATCTCAATTTTTGAACAATAATGTTAAGTTCAATTTAAAATTAGGTGTTATTGAACAATTATGAATTTCAAACTTGCGAACTTGGAAAATTGAATAAGGTAAACTGAAAAAAATAGTGAACATTTACCATTTTTCATGTTTACACTTAAAATTCAGCCAATAACTTCCATAATAAACATCATTTTTTTTACATATACAACCTTTTTTTATTTTTCCAATCATATACACCTAGTATTTGTGAATTTATTATTTATTCGCGAAAATAATTGTTGTTGACCATTATGTTCGAATTATAAATATTTGTATTGCATTATAAATATTTACTTTCCGATTCAGAAAAAATGTTTTAATCACAGAAAATTTCAGAATCATTGAAATACTCCGAATTATAAATATCTTCGAAATTTATTCATTTGACTATAGATGATTATAAAATGTTTATAACAAATAAATAATATCGAATTGTATATAATAATAATTATTATGATTCCACTAATATAAATATAGCTATATTCTATATTCTACAGCTGCATATTGCATCTTAAAAGTCTTTAAACTGCAGAATATTTTTAAAATTAAATAATGTCAAGATTTCAGAAAATCAAATAATTATATTTAAATGATTTCCCTAATTCTGAAATTTAATTTTGTATTTTAATATTACAACGAATATTGCAGAATTTCTACTACTGACAATAATATCAATCATTCATATGCATAAATCATTGAAAAGGAATGCGTATGATTTTTTTTCGATAAGTTATATTCCCATATCAAAATTTTACCTCCTCATCAAAGATTTGCTCAAATTATCAATTTCTAAGCATTTGAAGAACTTAAAAATTTAAAAAAAATAAATAATAATGAGTGATGCTCAATGGAAGCATGGAAAATATATTTTTGTAATTAAAACTGTAAATATATATTCGCAGACAAGATAAATTCATTGTATACATAAAATACATTTTGTAAAAAACACCGGGTCTAAAAAAAATCGAAAGCATCATAATAAATAGAAATTCGAATGCAAGATAAATTTATTTCATGATATTAAAATGCCTTTCAACGCATACCGGCCTTGCTCATTACTACTGCAATTACTTTTTATACAACGCGAAAAACATTTACGATGTTTATTTACAATCGCGCGAGGTGACCAAATCTGACAGATGGCCAGCTTGGCAATTAGGGTGCTCGCGCAACTTTTCGCTCTATCGCGATGTATAACGTTAGTTTAAGTCGGACGCAGGCGAGACATTGTGGTACGTGTTCGAAACTTTACTAAGGTCAGTGGTGTGGATGCGTAGTAGTTACGGAGCATCGTAATCGGACTATAGCAAATCGACTCAGTAGCTTGTGCGCATCATAATCGGACTATAGC
>JAPYZK010003482.1:0-13750 GCA_030522785.1 Platygaster equestris | reverse complement strand
ATGCCGGGCACAATGTAAACACGATAAAATCAACATGGCCGACGGGGGCCGTTTATAAGTGCGAGAGATGATTGCCGATACGAAAAACGAGGCGGCCATTGAATCGCGGGGATTTCCTTTCAATTGAAGCCTTCGTCTAAGCTCAATGGGAATATCTCGAGCGACGGATGGGTGGAGAGTGTTCGGGGTCTACACAATCGTAAGGTGCACGAATTGTCACCCGAACGTGAATGGCCCAAGGAACAAGTGTACTCCGGGAGGGAGGAATTTTGGTTTGATTTATGAAGATGGCTTCGATTGGAAACGAAATTGGTAGCTTCGGAAAAATACGAGTGACAAATGACGAGGGAATTGTAACGAGGATGTCCAAACAAAGATATTTTATTTGAGGAATGGAACTGGAGGGGGGAGGCGTGCTCTTTTTAGGGTACACGATGGATTTCGGTACTGAAATCTGAAATGGTGAAATTACGGAATTTCAGAATTGAAATTCACAAATACAAGAATTTAGGGTGAAAATTATACAATTTGGAATCAGCGAATTCGTGACAAAAAAATATGGGGGAACTTTCGAGATTGTTCATTTGAAAATTTTTAATCAAGATACCTGGAAATTCAAAATAAATAAAAATTATACTATTTTAATAGGGAAGTTTATCATTCGATTCTGAACCTTAAAATCTGTGTCAGAATAAAATATAGATTAAGTTCATATCCTCAGAGAAAAAAGTGATGAAAAATCTGAAGCATGCCACGTATATCGAATGGTAATCCATAATGTATCGAAATCGTGTAATACGCTCACTTCAATGCGATGGTTTTGACGGTTCGTGAGTTGCACGCCAGTTTTTAATTTTGATTATCGACAATAATTGTCAGGATCATTTTTGTTGATAATAACAAATGTTAAAATCATTTTTCTTTATTCCGGAATTAATTTTCATTTATGGAAGGAAATTGATAGAAATTGATGGGAATAAACAGTAATTGGTTAGAATTCACGAGGATTCATGGGAATTGATACAAATTGATGAAAATAGATAGGAATATCTATAGTAATTGATTAGAATTCATGGTAATTGATGGAGATTGTTATGAATTGATGAAAATGAATAAAAATCGATATAATGATTTATGGGAATTTATAGAAATGCATAGGAATTGATGGAAATTAATGGGAATTGTTATAAATCGATAGAAATTGATGGGAATTGTTCGAGAGATTATAAGAAAGAATGTAAATCAATAGCAAAATTAACGAGAATTTATAGGAATCCAAAAATTGATGGAAATGAATTGGAATCGATTGTGATTAATAAGGATCGATAGGAGTTGATGGAAATTGATAGGAATGAATGGAAATCAATAGAAATTGAGATGAATATTCAGGGGGATTCATGGAAATCGGTGAGAATTGACAGGAATAGAAAAATCGAGAAGAATACATGGAAACCAATAATAATTGATGGGAATTCATAGGAATCGATTGAAATTCATGGAAATTTATTAGGAATTGATCAAAATTAACAAAAATTGATAGGAATGAACATGAATCAATAAGAATTATTATTTAAACGAATTCATAGAAATCGAAATTGATTAGAATTCATAGACATTCATGGAAATCAACGGAAATTGGTAGAAATCGATAAAAATTGAGGAATTAATTGAAATCGATAGGAATTTATAAGAATAAATGGGAATTAATGAAAAATAATGGAAATGGATGGTTAAATCGATAGTCGTTGATAGGAATTCATGGGAATCGACGTAAATTTATATTGTAACTGATAGAAATCGACAAGAATAAATGTAAATAAATAGTGATTGATGGGAATTCATATGAATCCATAGGAAACGATGGATATTAATAGTGCATGATGGATGGGAATTTATAGAAATTCTTAAAAATGAACTGATGAAAATTGATGGAAATACATCAAAATAAATGATAATCGGTAGAAATCCATAGGAATTGATCGGGAATTGATAGTAGAAATTGATGCAAATAAATGGAAATCAATAGTGATCGATGAAAATTACATAGGGATCTATAGGAATTTATAGGAATTAGTGGGAATTGATGCAAATTTATGAAAATTGATGGAAATTCATGGGAACAGATAGAAATCGATAGAAATTGTCATAAATCCATGTATGAAGTATGAAATACCCATTGATATTTGTAGTAGCATGTATAGGAATTATTCAAAGGAATTATAATCATAAAATGCAGGCGCGCGTAGCGCGGGCATCATGTCTAGTATTTCAAATCGAAATTGAAATCGATGCTTTTCCGGTTCGACAGCTAACCAAAAAATTGATAATTGCGCTGTGAAAAAGGCCGAGGAGAAATATAATATCGGGCGGCGCAGGCTGGATCCATAAAGAATCCGCGATCGAGCCGGGAGCAGGAACGCATTTTCCAAAATCGCCTCCGACCGAAGTTTATAATAGCATTGTATTAGTCTCTATATCCCACTTGAATCTGTCCGCATTCCATTCTATGGTAATCTCCCGCGATTTTTACAACATCGCGTAACAGTAATACTCCATTCGCTTAAATCAGTTCGGCCTTTTATGCGTTTTTAGCTTTTCTTTCCTTTCCCAGCCGAGTGCAACGGCACTTTCAGATTCAACAACCAAATTCGTTGCTTGAAATGTCTGCTTTTGGACAGCTCTTGTTCTAATTTTTTCAAAATTTTCTAACAGGGTTTTCATCGTTTCCAAATTTTTGAGAATCAAAGCTACAATAATTTTGGGTGATCAAATGAAAGCTAAGGCTGCAAAATCTTTCAGCAAGACAAATTGTAGGCTCGTATTTTCGACCAGTTTCACATCAAAATAAAAATTTTTATTGGAAAGTCAGAATTCCTGTGGACTGGAATTTCAAGATATGAAAAATTCGAAAAGTTTTCATAATTTAGAGAATTTGGGAAATTTAGGTAATTGTGAGGTTTCTAAAAATGTTGAAAATTTCGAAATTTTTGAGAATTTCAAGAATTTTCGAAGTTGAGAGTTATTGTGAATATTTCAATTATTCTGGAATTTCGAAATTTTCCAAAATTTCGGTCGGAAATTTTTAGAACTTCCACCGATTTGTAGAATTTCGTGATTCTTCACAGTTCTTATTAATTCTGAGTTGTCAATCATTCTCAATTTTTCACTATTCAGTCGATTAATGCTGCACATTTTCAAGTCATATATTTTTAGAATACAATTTTGAATATTCATAGTTCGAAAATGAACATCGATTATTAATTTCAAATTTTAACATCACTTTCGTTTCATTCCAAAGGTTTTATCACTTGAATTTCAAATTTCTACATGTATTTAAGATCGAGAAATGTCTTTAGTTTTAAAATTTTGCAATTTTTCTTTCTTGAAAATTCAAGAGCAACGAAAAATGATGTGGTATATGGTAAAATATATTTCTAAAAGTCGCATTACATTACAAAGATTGCGAAGCTCGGCCCAACCTGCGCTATATACCTGAGGTTCACATTATTCGTGGCGTTTTGTGCACTGGCATTTCATCCGTCCTTCCTTTTGACGGAACAGGTTGCACATAGAAATTGCAGACAATGGTCAACTCTGAAAAAACGCCCGCCGCAATATTTTCATGTATATTTTAGAGATTACCCGCATTTTTCTGTTCCTTGGACCACAAAAACTCTATTTCTCACGAAAAGATCATTCTGTTATGGATTGACAGGCCACTGGGACTATTTTTTTAATCGGTCAAAATCGACTCAAAAAAGCATTCTTCACTGCATCAGAGTACAACTTTCTCATGAATCGAAATTTTATGTTATGAAAAGCAGAACATTATTTTCTTCAAATCGGAAAATCGAAATATTTCGGAATATTTTCGAATCTTTATTGAAAATCAAAATATTTTCGAAATATTTCAAGTATATTCGAATCTTCAGTGGAATTCGAATTATTTTCTAAATATTGTAAAATATTTTCAAAATGTTTCGAATATATTCGAATCTAAATGTTTTTGAGATATTTCGAGTGTATTCAGATCTTCACTGAATATCGAAATATTTTGGAATATTTTCGAATCTTTATTGAAAATAAAAATATTTTTGAGACATTTTGAGTATATTCGAATCTTCACTGAAAATCGAAGTATTTTCAAAATATTGTGAAATATTTTTAAAATGTTTCGAATATATTCGAGTCTGAATATTTTTGAGATATTTCGAGTGTATTCGAGTATTCACTGAAAATCGAAGTATTTTCGAAATATTTCGAACGTATTCAAATCTTCACTGAAAATCGAAATATTTTGGAATATTTTCAAATCTTGATTGAAAATTAAACTAATTCCGAAATATTTCAAGTATATTCGAATCTTTACTGAAAATTGAAGTATTTTCGGAATATTGTAAAATATTTTCGAAATGTTTCGAATATATTCGAGTCTAAGTATTTGTGAGATATTTCGAGTGTATTCGAGTATTCACTGAAAATCGAAGGATTTTCGAAATATTTCGAATGTATTCAAATCTTCACTGAAAATCTAAATATTTTGGAATATTTTCGAATCTTCACTGAAAATCTAAGTACTCTTGAAATATTTTCGTATCTTCACTTAAAAGCTAAATATTTTCGAAATATTCCGAATATTTTCTCTCAGTATCTCAAATATTTATTCAATTCTGCAGAAGTGACAAGTGCGGAAAATTTTTATTCTCGTACGTATTTCAAAATTATAGGAACTTGATTTTGGTTTTAATCAAAATTGAAGGAATTTGTAAATAATTTTGGAAAATTGACCATGTTGAATAACAAATTTCGAAAGTTTCGATTTCGATTTCGAACTACATGTTCTATTTCCATTTTGGATGTCCAGAAATCAGGAAATATTTTCTAACTGGCAAAAAGTACAAACGATTCCCAAATCTCCAGAAACCTTCTAAATATAAAATCCTGGTAAATCGATGATATCAGTGATTACCATTTTCGGAACTGGCGAACACGCAGCACGTGTTCGCATCTGATTGACTGATTGGAGTCATTAAGAGAACCGCGTACACGTTGAAGAATCTTGATCATCGGCTCTCGAACAGCGTGCCTTGATATGTTAATGACATCGGCCATGTAATAATATTTAGTGTGGAATCAGTAGCTGAATTAATCTCTCATAAACTCGTTTGTCGGAGAAGATACTTTTTTTCCGTGGCTTTTACGATCTTCTTAATCGAACTAATTAATATTCCCATGGGAAACGCGGGACTCGGCTACTTTAAATTTTAACAAACTGTCTTGTCAAAGATATGTAATATCTCACGAATCAATCCTCGGAGTATTTATCGGACTTTCGGATTTTCGAAAGATCTAAGATTGCTCGTTGATCCTTCATGGGAGGTTACACAAGTTTCACTTTGTGTAGGACAGTGGATGAAATGAGTTCTTGAACTTGATGTTGAAAAACCAATGATTGAGCCAACCATTGTTCTTACATTTTTCACAGAGGTTAGAATAAGATTATCATTGTATTCAGAACGAGGGGTCTTCATTAAAGGGAAGGAATTGAACGTTTATGAAAATCATGTTTTAAGTGAATTCGAGTTTGTAAATCGTAATGATCGTATGGTATTCTTCGTGAGTAAGGTCGCCACCTCTTCGGTTTTGACCCGAAGACTTCGGATTTTGGAGTATACGATCTTGGGGAAAAACTTGAGGGGATCTTGAGCGAAAAACCTTCGAATGAATTTTGATACTTTTTTCTTTCTCTCTTCCCAAATTTTCTGAATTCTATGAATTTTTGATGTTCTGAGAATGTTTAACTTATTGAAATTTTTAAATTTTCAGAATGGTAGTACTTTCGAACAGTCTTGAAATTTTTAGAATTTTTGAAAAACTTGGAATTTCCAAAATCTTTGAATTACTTGAAATTTTCGAATCTTACAAAATTGTTCATATTTTTGGAATTATACAATTTTTAAAAATTCTGAAATCATTGGAATCCGAGAATTTGTCAAAATCATAGCATTATTTGAAATTCTTGAACTGTTTTAACACACCGACATTTTTCGGAATCATCCGTATTTCTGGCATTATTGGAATTATCGAATTTTTCGAAATTAGCAACATTTTGTGAAGTGCTTAAAGTTTTCAGTGAATCGAAACAGTGAAATTTCGAAATGAAAAATTCAAAAAATTTTTGATGATGACAAAAATTTTGCGAATTTCGATAATTCTATGAATGTCAAAAACTGAGAGTTTTTATTATTCGACCGTTTCGTACATTTTGTGCATTTTTATTGTTTTGAACATATCACAAAAAGTCCACGCATTCTAAAAATTGTTGAATTCATAAAATTTTGAAAATTTTGATTAATTCAAGAATATTTCAAATTGAAAAATATTCGACAATTTTGGAAAGTTATAAAATTTCAAGTGGTTCTCCATATATTTATGAATAAATTAAAATTTCGGTAATTTTGTAATTTTCGATAATTTTGACAATGCTGCTAATTACGAAAAACTCAAAAATTTATGAAATTCGAAAAATTCCGGATGATTTGAAAATATTGAGTAATTTAAACATAAAAATTTTGAAAATTCCAATACTTCGATAAATTTTCTACTTCTGAAAATTTGCGAAATTTCTGTTTTCGGAAATGTTTCAAAAATTTGAATTTTTCAAAATCTGTAGAAACTAGCAATATTCGAAAATTCTGAGTTGGTTTTTAATGTCAAATATTTCGATAATTTAAACTTTGTTTACAATTTCAAAAATCTAGAAATTCCAAAAATTTCTAAAACATTTTCCTACACCCCTTCCCCCCCTTCCCCCTCCCACCCGATAATAAGTCCTTCGGGTAAACAATGACCATGAGGTGGCAACCCTATTCGTGAGCATTAGACAATCAATACTGTTGATCGTATCAAACACGCAAAAAACATTATGGTTGCCACAACCATACAAATAGTAATATTTGCAGCAACCATATTCATGGTTAATGCAACCAAACTGTAAAAGTCAATGTATAAAAGTATCTAGTTTTGTCAATGGTGTGTAAACACCCTGGATATTGTTGTACAAACCATAGAAATGGTTGGCGCAAATATTACTATTTATATGGTCGCAGCAACCATACTGTTTTTTTCCGTCGAAGTTTGAGATCAATGTTTTGGCTCATGCTACTGCATTCATACCTTCAAAGTGTGCATAGGGTACAACGCGTCCTTAATGCCTCGAAAGCACGTTTTTAAAAAATACTTCTCTTCTCGGCGAAACGAATTCCATGCTCGCGATCTCAATTTCGGTTCACACGATGTGCGTTGCCCCGTTGACAAGCACATCGAGAATAATGGAAATCGGGAAACCTACTCGCGCGACACTCATTCATCGCGATCGTAAAAGGTCACTCCATAAGATCCACCCACTTTATAAAATCCTTTGTGCAAGAAATTTTTACCCGGCACGCTCAAATCCTTGATCCACAGGAAAAAAGGGGGAGATTTATCAGGAGAGGATTCGAGAAAAAATTGAAAGGACTCTTTTGTCACTGTTTTTTTTTTTCACTCCTACTCTTTAAAAACGGCCTCGTCCATTATAAAGAATGACTTTATTTCTATTTTAACGCCATTACTCGACAGCAGAAAATTTATACGAGCTTGATTTTTTGGTGGTCCCGCGTGCGATGTTTGATCCAGGGTACGGGATGAATGCGAGCTTGTTTTGAAATAAACGCTGTTTAGCCCGTGCGCTTATTTATCGGATTCATAAATTTGGAATCGGATGATTTATGCGCGCGAGCGTTGAATGGGGACGGTGTAATGAATATGTCATAGCTCGTTTCGTGCGGGCATCTGTTTCTCGATTTGTATTGTCAACCTTTTCCTCTTGGTATTCTTGATTTGGGTCGTTTCTAGAGTGATGAAACGAGCTTTTCGTATGGTCATTTGGAAATGATGAATTGTTTTCGTTCATTTACAGTTTTTTAAATTTGCGAGAGTGAAATATAAACTTTCTACTGTTTTCATATTCAGTATCTCCCTATATTATAAAAAAAACCTGTGTCTCCCCTCCCCCTTCCGCCCCCACGTCCGTAAGTTTCCCATCAATTTTGATTCCTATTAATTTCCATCAGTTGTCATTGATGCCCATCAATTCCTATCGATTCCCATCAATTCCTATCCAATTCTATTGATTTTGATCAATTTCCATCAATTCCTATCGATTCCCATTGCTCTTGATCAATTTAAATTGATTTCTGTCAATTCCCATTGATTCACATAAATTCCCATTGACTCCCATGAATTCCCATTGACCCCTTATAAATTCCCATTTACTCCCATTAATTCCCATCCATTAATATCGATTATTAACAATTCTTATCAATTCCCATCGATTCCTATCAACCCCTATCGATTCCCACCAACTCCTATCAATTCCCATTGATTTTGATCGATTTAAATTGATTTCTATCAACTCCAATTGATTCCTATAAATTCCCATTGACTCCCATGAATTCCCATTGACGCCCTGTAAGTTCTCACTGACTACCATCCGTTAATATCAATTATTAACTATTCCTATCAATTTTCATCGATTCTTATCAACCCCTATCGATTCCCACCAACTCCTATCAATTCCCATTAATTCCTATCGATTACTATCAATTCCTATCAATTCTTATCAATTCCTATCAATTCCCATTGATCTTGATCGATTTACATTGGTTTCTACCAATTGCCATTGATTCCCATAAATTCCCATTGACTCCCGTGAATTCCCTACAAAATTTACTCCTTATAAATTCCCATTGACTCCGATCAACTCTCATCCATTAATATCGATCATTAACGATTCCTATCAATTTCCATCAACCCCTATCGATTCCCACCAACTCCCAACCAATCCCCATAAATTTCTATGAATTTTTCTCGATTTTTATCAATTCCCATCGATTGTTATCGTTTTTTATCAATTTCTGTCGATTCTCATTAATTTCTATCAATTTTCATTGATTTCTATCAATCCCCATTAATTCCTATCAATCCCCGGAAATTTCCACTGACTACCATCGATTTCTGCCAATTCCTTTATCGATTGTTATCAATTCCTATCGATTCCTATTAATTTTAATCAACTCCTATCAATTCCCATTACCTTCTATCGATTTCCATCGATTTTTATGAATTCCCATTAATACCTATCAATTCCCATCAATTTCCATCAACTCCTATCGATTCCCATTACATTCTATCAATTTTCATCAATCCCTATCAATTCCCGTCGATTTGCCTCGATTCCTATCAATTCCCATTGCCTTCTATCGATTGCCATCGATTTTTATGAATTCCCATTAATACCTACCAATTTCCATCAATTTCCACTGACTCCCATCAATCCCCATCCATTCCTATATCGATTCTTATCGATTGTTATCAGGTCCCATCAATTTCCATCAATTCCTATTAATTGTTGCACCTGGTGCCATTATTCCTTTCCGCTCTGACCTCCCGGGCCCGCCCGCGCATTCTCGCGTTATTTGTCCGGTGAAAATTCCTGCAGCGGGCCCTAGGAATCAATTTTCCTTCGTTACCGCGAAAACGTGAGGGCCCGGTAATTCTCACGCTTTTTAATGGGGGCGGCCGAGGCCGAATTCTTTGGTACGCCGAAGGAGATCGGCACTCCCGCGGAAGATGTACTTAACGCGCCCCGGGATCCCTTCTGCCTTCGAGGGAAAATTTCACGCTTTCCCGCGTTCCTCGAACGCGTCGACTTTTATGGGTCGCAGCGTTTGAAGGGCCGCCGCCCGACAGCTGAGCCCGGGAAAGGTAAGGGAAATTTTGGCCTTAAGGTGTGCTGGCAATGCACCTCGGGGCTCGTCGTCCTCCCCCAAGTTTTCCTCCCTTTGATGGAGCGCCCGCAAAGCCGCGCTATGGCCAGCGGCTCGTCGGGTGCAGAGATTGAGCCCGGTCCCCAAGAGGGGATTTTCCGCGGAGGAAGAGCACCCCTGACTGGTGGAAAAAAAAGAAGGTCCCCTCGTGGCTGGCGGTGTTGCAACCACCCTCGTGCGGAAAAAATCGAGAAGAGACAGTTCGATAAGGACAGCGCCAGCGCGCTGACGGCAACCGGTGTTCTACAAAAAATCCCTCCGAGTGAGTCAAGTGAACCACGTCGCCTCCCCCGTGGTACTTGCGTTTTACGCGGTCCTCGCGAACCCCGCGGTCCTCGCGAACCCCCGCGGTACTCGCGTTTTACGCGGTCCTCGCGAACCCCGCGGTACTCGCGTTCCTACGCGGTCCTCGCGACCCCCGTGGTACCAGCGTCCTTACGCGGTCCTTACTATACCCCCTGTTCACCAGCCAGGAAGCCGCAACAGCCCCACGGTGTTCTAATTGAGTGAAATGTTTCAGGGTTAATACTAGTGTTAGAAAAATGTCCCTTATATACGTCGAATAAAGTGAATAAGTGCAGTTCTATCACAGTGTTGAATATCTTACTATTATCCCCTACCAAACCGTTATCGAACGATAACATAATTCCTCTTAATTCCTATCGATTCCCATTAATTCTTATCGATTCCTGTCGATTTTTATCGATCACTATCAATTTCTATCGATTGTTATCAATTCTCATTGAATTCCCATTGATTCTTATCGATTCCCCTTCATTGCCACCATTTACCATCGACTCCCATCAATTCCTATTGATTGCCATCAATTCTCATCAACTCCTATAGATTCCCATCAATTCCTATTGATTCCCATTAATTCCTGTCGATTCCCATTTATTTCCATCGACTCAGAATCGTTCCTGTAAATATTTGCCACCAATCCTCGACCCACGATCGCGCCCAAACCTTACGCAACACCATGGAATAAATGCATCATCAATATTTCATGGGACACAATGAGCCCCACGGATTCTTATCGAACCGCGAAACTTTCTCCTATCGCGAATCCCTAGAAATCGAGGGGGGGGGGGGGGAGAACGCGAGGGATCAAGTTTCCGTCAAAGTACGCCCCAGCATGTTCCGCGACATGTCCAATACGTACACGGGGCCTCTGATATGTACGATCATGAGTCATGCGCTCGCATACGAGGTCTGTCGGCGTTTTTTACGCCGGCGTTATTCGATCGACCAATTATCCACGGGTACTTTGATTTATCGGCTCTCCCGTTTCGATCCCAGGACACGATCCGCGATCGACCGGCCTCGGTTCTATCATCGTGGACACGCGCAAAAACGCGGGAAACAATAAAACCGGATCGCGGCTTCAATTAAACGAAGGTGTCGCAAGTGGTCATTTTTTTTGTTCCGCGAGCCGAGTCGCGATTGAGAAAGATAAGGAGGGAAAAATGGGGGAGATAAGGTACGCGCTGATATGGCTACTGGGTTTTGTGGGGATTTGCAGACGTTTTCATCTTGCTCAGTGCTGTTAAGGATCGTAAGACGTTTTGCAGTTGAGTCTAGGGGTGGGGACCACCCTCCCCCCCTTAAATTAGCATTTCTGGAGTTATTCGTTTTTTTAATCGATGGAGCTGTCGAGAAATTGGCACGAAGAACGTTATTCATACGACTTTCGGGACAGCGGTATAATCGTATTTAAAGATCCGAGATTTCGCACCGCGATCGGAGGAGAACGTGTCCTGGCACTTTTCCGCCGCAGGTGGCTTCGCAGAGGTATCCACGGAATAACGGACCACCCAATGACATCTCTGTGATCTGCTTGACGTGACCCCTTCACTGATCCGGCGAACGGGGACACCGCAGGTTCACGATGTCGCCGAGATACCCATCGAAAGCAAGCCCGGGGTGGTTAAGGAGACGGTCCCCGTCATTGTCTTATCCGAGGGTTCGACTTAACAACTGGAGACATGAACTTGCTCGTTCAACGTCGCGATAGATTGATATCTGCGGGCTTGGGAATTCGCGAAAGTATGAGCATGTATGGAGGAACGTGGATTAGGTCGATTATTGGAACGGAACTCGGGGTAACAAGTCTTTGAGTTTGAGATGACCGGGGGGAATATGTAATTGGATGAGAAATTTGGAGTTGAGAAGGAAGAAAGTTGGGAGAAATTGAAAAATGGGGCTGGGGCGATTAATTGATTTATTAGATGTGTTATTGTCAATCAGGATTATGGCTGATTGAGTATTTTGAATATACGAATGATTTATAAGGGATTTGATTTCTAGTTTGATTGACATTTGAATTCTGTGGGGATTGGGAAAGAATTTTTCGAAATTTTAAAATCTTTGTATGGATTAGGGAATAAAAAAGTTAAACATTCATTACTTATCGAAATTTATGAGTTCGTACAACATTTTTGATTCTCGACGTGTAAAAATTTTTGATTGTAAATTTATGAAAATTCAATCATGAATTTCATAAAAAATTAGTAAAAATTTGTTATTTTGAATTATAAAATTGTGAAATTCGGATTAGGTGAAAATTGGAACATATTTTGTAATGAACATTATGAAATCCAAAAATTGATTCATTGTAAAAATTGTGCATTCAATTGTAAATTTGGAAGAATTTTATTTCACGTTCAATTCTAAATCCGTAATAATTGTCAACAATAGAAAAAATTGTTTAACAATTGGAAAACTTTAAAGTTTATAAAAAGTCAGGTTATTGAATGACACAATTTTTATTGTACATTTGTGAAAATTCTGAATTGTAAATAAGTAAAAATTCAATTATAAATTCTATAAAACATTTGTGAATGCTGTGAATTTTTGCATACAAAAACTGTAAAATTTATTAAAGTAAAAATACGAAAAAATAGTACTACAAAAATGATAAAATCTGAAATGTTATGAATTTCATAAAGTTATAAAATGTTACAATTTCAAACAAACTGGAAAATTATGAATACTGAAAAAAATCTGCATAATAAATCGTTTTATTATAGTTGAAAGAATTGCCAGATTTAAAAACATACGGTGGAAAAAAAGTTTTAAAACTGTAATATCTTCATATTCGTGCATTTTCGAGATATGAAATTCGCCACTGATAAAATAAAATAATCCGAAATTGTAAAATCAAAATTACCTAAGGAAATATAACAATGTCAAAAAACTGAAAAATGATGAATACTTGAAATAAATAAAATCTGCATAATAAATCATTGTATTATAGTTGAAAAAAATTCCTAGAATTACAAACATAAACTATAAAGAAAGTTTGAAAATTTCTAAATCTCAATATTGCTGCATTTTCTAGATATGAAACCATCCAATGGTAGAATAAAATAATCTGAAATTGTAAAACCGAAATTTCATAAAATAAAAATTCAAAAAATGCAAAATTAAAAAAAAGTACGGATTTTCGTAAATTATCAAGTTACGATATAAAAAAAAATTGAAAATATATGGAGTTCTTAAAACTTCGAACATTTGTTAATTAAATCGATCATGTGATGATTGTTACAAAAATAATCATAGTTATAATCTATAATTCACAGTTACTATATTCATAAATTATAATAATAATAACAGTATATCATGTGCCAAAAGGAAAGAATTTGTTTTCGTCTAATCCCAGAACTTCTAAATTTGAAATAAAATCGAAAAAATCCGTAATAATCAAAATTCAATCCAGAAACTTCAAGTACAAAATTAAATCCAAATCTCCAAGTATAAAATCAAATTCCAGAACTCCAGGCTCAAACCCCAACATCAAAATTCAATTCCGAAACTCCAATCCACAACTCTCAACCCTCCCCCCAAAAAATTTCCCCATTTCCCCCTACAAACACGTTAAA
>JAPYZK010003481.1:0-18829 GCA_030522785.1 Platygaster equestris | reverse complement strand
TCCGTCGATTGGAATCTAGGTAGCATAAGGTTTGATATCGTATTTCGTGTCTTTTCGGTAAACGCTGTCCATGAAGGCCGTCACGTTTCCGAAGATCGCAGGTCCGTAAAGCCAGACCCCCCACTCCACGAATTTCAAAAAGGATTATTGTAAAATTATGTGCTAATTATGTGCTAATTACGTGCTGAATTGAAAAATTGCGTGCTCGTTCGGAAATCATTTTTTTAAAACTTCGAAAATGGGAGGTGTAGCTTGACGTCAACCTACACCCCCCGGTCGAAAAAAAGGGTTACGAGATGGTTTGAAGAAACGCAATGCACATAATAATTGAGTGCTAATTGTGTGCTTTTACCCTATATTCACGCAATAGTTGTATATCTCGAATTTTAGCAAATATTAGCTCGTAAGTGACAGCACGGCAAACTAGACATGCGTGCCATGCGCTCTGAGGTTCAGTATGTCTAAAGAATAAAGATATCCGAAATAACGTTTTTCATAGTTAAATGAAAACAAGCATATCATTAGCACGTAAGTAGCACTTAATTATTTTTTATTAAAATTATGATAAAAAATCATTTTCGAACTTTTTTCGAGATTCGTGGTTCTGGGTCGGATTGTACGCTGGCCAACAACGAAAACTCAGATAAATAAGAGAGCACGCAATTATTCGAACAATAATACTATTAGCACGTCATTAGCATTTAATTATTTCATCACTGAAATTATCATAAAATTTAATTTTCTAACTTTTCTCGGATTTCGTCGTTCTGGGTCGGACGGTACGCTCGCCAACAACGAAAACTAAGATAGATGAGAGAGCACGCAATTATTAAAACAAGGATACTATCAGCACGTAATTAGCCCTTATTTATTCCATTATTAAAATTATCATAAAATATCATTTTCGTACTTTTTTCGAATTTCGTCGTTCTGGGTCAGACGGTACGCTAGCGAACAACGAAAACTCAGATAAATAAGAGAGCACGCAATTATTTCAACAAGAATACTATTAGCACGTAATTAGCACTTAATCATTTCATCATTGAAATTATCATAAAATATCATTTTCGAACTTTTTTCGAATTTCGTCGTTCTGGGTCGGACGGTACGCTCGCCAACGACGAAAACTCGGATAAATGAGAGAGCACGCAATTATCAAAACAAGGATACTATTAGCACGTAATTAGCACTGTATTATTTCATCATTGAAATTATCATAAAATATCATTTTCGAACTTTTTTCGAATTTCGTGGTTCTGGGTCAGACCGTACGCTAGCGAACAACGAAAACTCAGATAAATAAGAGAGCACGCAATTATTCAAACAAGAATACTATTAGCACGTAATTAGCACTTGATTATTTCGTCATTGAAATTATCATAAAACATCATTGCGAACTTTTTTCGAATTTCTTGGTTCTGGGTCGGACGGTACGCTCGCCAACAACGAAAACTCAGATAAATGAGAGAGCACGCAATTATTTCAACAAGGATACTATTAGTACGTAATCAGCATTTAATTATTCCATCGTTACAATTATCATAAAATATCATTTTCGAACTTTTTTCGAATTTCGTGGTTCTGGGTCGGACTGTACGCTGGCCAACAACGAAAACTCAGATAAATGAGAGAGCACGCAATTATTTGAACAAGGATACTATCAGCACGTAATTAGCACTTAATTATTTTATTATTAAAATTATTATAAAATATCATTTTCGTACTTTTTTCCAATTTCGTGGTTCTGGGTCGGACCGTACGCTAGCCAACAACGAAAACTGAAATAAATGAAAGAGCACACAATAATTCGAGGGAGCATATAATTTGCGGGTAATGAGCAAATTTTGCACGTTACATGGTGGAAACGTTATTTCGTTGAGTTTTACGTCAGAACTTAATAAACGAATAATTCGATCTTCGACGTCGTTAAGTATTCCAAATCGTTGAAATCTACCTTTTTTCAAAGTTTGGAATTCCAAAAAATCATTGAATGGAAAAAAAGTTTCAAGAATATGGAAAATCACGTGTTGAATATTTTGCACTGAAAAATGATGTAAAAAATTTCACTTCACATCGAAATTTCAGTTGTGAAGGTAACATACATCTGACCCACCCGTTTTGTGGAGGGAACAAAATAAATGGTTGAAAATGAATAAATCACGGGATATGTGCATATCATTTGTCATCTTGAACAATCACTGAATTTATAATTTCTCGTCATTTTCTCGGTGACTTATTTGTTAGTAATGTTGTTTTTAACAAGCGTGAAAGGATGCAGGCGTATTGGGATTCCCCAGTCTGGTGAATCCCGAGAGGTGGCGGGCGGGCCCTCATCAATCAGTCTTCAGGCTGGAAAAGCATGCTTCAAAAATACAAGGATATTTTCATCATATTTTGGTACGCTCGCCAACAACGAAAAGTAGATAAATGAAAGAGCTTGTAATTATTTGAACAAGGATACTATTTGCACGTAATTAGCACTCGATTATTTCATCATTAAAATTATCATAAAATATCATTTTCGTTTTTTTTTTTTTCAATTTCATGGTTCTGCGTCGTACCGTACGCTCACCAACAACGAAAACTAAGGTAAATTGAAGAGCACAGAATTATTTTCGCAACAAAATCATCATAGCACGTAATTAGCACATACATATTTAATCACTTGAAATGTGATATAATATCGATTAAAAGTTTCTATATTTATTTTATATATTATTATATATGAGATATCTGTGGTTCTGGGTTGGACGGAACGTTCAAATTTTTAGCACATAATTATTGGAGCGAGAAAATTATCAGCATAATAAGCACAACAAAACAATAAAAACCTATGATTTGTACTTTTTTTTTCGTGTTTTGAAATTGCATTTTTACCTTGAGCTATCTACATTCAAAAAATTACATCAAATGGAAAGCACACAATTATTTCAGCAAGCAAATGATTAGTACGTTATGTGCACATGATACGTTACTTACTTCAACAATCATGAAATGTACTCTCGAGTCTACTTCTGGAGTTGATGGTTGCGGGTCAGACCAAACGATTGCCAAAAACGAAAATTCGAAGAAAATTAAGAGCCCACAATTTTTTGAGCGAGCGACATATTTGTACGCAATGAGCACGAAATTTCGCGATATCAAAACTTTGAATGCTGCGTCTGTTATTTGTTATTCGTAATTTTGGGTCGCTCCAAACGATAGCAAATAATAAAAAATTGGTCAAAGTGAGAAGCACACAATTTTTGAAGTAAACAAATACTTGCAACGTAATTAGCACATTATTATACATCCAATTACGCCAAATTCTATTCTTGAGTCGTTTTTCGAAATTCGTGACTTGGGGTCGCATCGAACGATCGTTGACGACGAAAATAAGAACAATATCCATAACATACAATTCTCGGATCAAGCAAATAATCGTCACGTGATGAGTACAAAATCATTTTGTACTCAAACAACCAAGAAACAAAATTTTGTTATACACCTCAGTGCAATAAACGGTCCTTTATTGGCCTGATCGGGCCCGAAAAACCTTTTTATTGCTGTCGCTGTATAAAGTATCGTATGTGCCATAAGGCAGAAAGTTTTTTCGGACGAATGCGAGCTTATATTCCTCGGCTTCGCCTCGAAATATAAACTTACATTTGTTCAAAAAAACCTTTTGCTCTTCGAAACAATATAGGGGAGACCGGGGCTGGCTAGCCAATGGGGCAGGTTGACCAATGGTTTGTTTTTAAAAAACGGAAATGTTCATAAGGCCACCGCGCCAAAAACGCATGTAGTATGTTGTAAAAACATTTCCGGTGTAATTACATTACATTGTTAATAAGCGTGTCGGAAAAATAATGGAAAAACTTTTCTACTCGAGGTATTAAAATTTTTACTTTCAGATTTTTTCTTCTTCCGAATCAATAAAGAATTGATTTCAAATAAAATAAAAACGGTTTTCAGTTGTTCATGCCATGAGGTTTAAAATAAGGTATCGCTCGAATTAATGGTTCACATTTCTAAATCTAAAAAATTCAACTAATTTTAAAAAATATGGCTGGGGTTGGTTGGCCGATGCTCTTAAATCGAATAAGCAATTCGTAATCCGCATGGAGTTCAAGAAAATGTATATTTACTGAGTTCTTGTTACAATGAAAATTTCAACTCCGGTGGCTCCTACCAAAAAAAAAGTTAGGTGAAACGCGTGGATGAAGTTTGAATTTCTATACACTGTTTTAGAAACAAAAAATTTTTAAACGTCATAATTTTTTGTACAATATTCTTCAATAAAAAAAACTATTCGATTGATGCATAAGTACATCAGATGTCTTTTTTGTTGATACCCCCTTTTATTGTTAAATTTTATACTATTTTCTCTCGAATTGGCCAACCTGCTTCAACTACTTGGCCAAACTGCCCTGTGCTCGGGGAAGGTTAGCCAGTCCATCACGTCACTGTGAAAATATTTGTCATGTTTTCGAAAATAAATATAAATTCATGAAAAAATTCATAGTACAAGCCGAGGGTATGCACTTTAACTTGATGGAATGGAATTTCTATTCACTCCAAAAGGGAAGTCATAAAAAATTCGTACGTGAAAAGTTGGCCAACCAGCCCCGGTCTCCTCTACTATTATTTTGATTCAAAATTCGTTTAGGTCGAACCTATAAACGATCGCTTTCAACAAAATCTGGACGAATTTCATTAACTTTGTAGATTATTAAATAATCATTTTTTCTCAAGTTCTGATGTAGTCTCATGAATTCCAGAAAATGTTGCCTTGCTTTTTCTACTTTATGTGAGGTTTTTTTTCAAGTGCTGAATCCTTGATAATTTAAATGCATGAAAACAATGGAATCACTTTGAAAATTGCTCAACGCATTGCAAGGTTTTCATTTAAAAAAAATTTCGAACCGATCCACAAAAAAACATGTACAATTTCAAAACGATAAACTCGTTACTTCATTTTATTTTAAATTATCACCCTTATTGGTGGAAATCAATTTGTGAAAACACGAGTAAGTGCGGTGCTATATTTCTAACATTTAGTACATTTTCTTTGGCTGTCATGTCATCTACTTCGGTCCATCGACCATCTTCATGAAGCAGCGCCGCAGTGTAATGCAGCACATTGGAACTCAATGATCGAAGGGTTTCTGCCCCCTTTGAGTCTTTGTTACGCAAATTTCGAGTGATCACTCGTGGCATTTTGTATAACACGGCTCCTTCCAATTTGTATCGTCGGTTCATCATTGGCAAAGTGATGTTTTTTGGAATGTCCTTTAAGTTGACAGTCGTCACATTCAAACCCAGGGTGATCAGATCGACAAATAAAAACGGACCTAAAATTTACCGAATAAGTAAATATTTTTCCCGAATAAGCAAAAATCAACGAACATCACACCCATCTATCGAATTAATCAAAAACGATGAATGAAATTTATGTTTAATTCGGCATACTTCTTTGCGATGGTATGCTAGGTTAACAATAACAGATTATGCACCATGGGGCGAAAACGAGCGAATACTGAAGCATATACCAAAAAACGGACAAAACGTCAATCATCATAATAATGAATGTTTTCATACTATTACTTACTCATGATTTCATATTTGATAGTCATTACTCCACCGCACGTGCAATTTTTATCTCTTGTGACCCAAGTATCTTCTACCACTTTGACCAATGAATCCAACTGATCGATGTTGACAGAAATTGTTGTCGACTGGACGGGGTTGTTCAAGTTGCATTTACTGCACGAGTTTATCTCAAATGCAGTTGGATAGTCTCTGCATAAAAGATCTATCATTTCCCCAGCATTCAACTCACATCGCAAGATCTTCATATCTTCAACGATATGCACACTGGATGCCGGCAAAACTCGCAATAAAATTTCTGCCCTTTTCACATACGTGTTGCAGATGATTCCTTAAACAGCCATAATCACAAACATAAGATCCTGGCTGCAAGAGTTTTAATATAAATGTCGAATGGAAGCGACCGATTAGAAGTTGATAGCAATAGATTAAAAAAATTGAAATAAATTAAAATCGATAGGAATCGAATGAGATCTCATGTGAGTTAATGAGAATCAATTGTACTTGGATTGATGGACATTGACAGAAACTTATGGGAATTGATGGGGGTGAATAGAAATCGATGGAGATTGATCGTTATCAATTGGAATAGTTGAAAATCTGTGGAAATCGACGGAAATCTACATCAAGTGATGAAAATCTATGAAAATTAATTAGAATTGATGGAAATCTATAGGTATTGATTGGAATTAATGCCAATCGATGAGAATTCATGAAAAATGATGGGAATTGATAGAAATCAGTGGGAATTCCTAAGAATCTGTAGAATTCGATGGGGATTGACAGAAATCTATTGTACATGATATAAATCGGTAAGAATTAATGGGAATTGATAGAAATCGATAAGAATTTATGGGAATGGATGAGAATCAGTTAGAATTGATAGGAATCAATAGGAGTCCATTGGAATTTATCGAAATCTACAAAAATAGATGAGAATTGATAGGAAATGGTAAGAATTGCTCAGAACTGATAGGACATTTTAGAACTTGATTAAATATGATGAAAATTTATGTAAAATGAGAGGAATCTATGGGAATTGACGGTAATTAATGGTAATGAATAGAAACTAATGAGAATGTACGGGAATTGATTGGAAATGATGGAGATGGATGGAAATTTATATGAAATGATGGGAATTGACGTGAAATGTTAAAAAACTGTAGGAAATATTTGGAATCGATGAGAATTCATGGGAATTAATGAAAATCGATGGGATTTTATGGAAAATGATTGGAATCTGTGTGAATAGATGGAAGTCGATAGGAAATAATGAGAATCTGTAGGAGTTGATGAGAAATGTCGGGAATTCATATAAAATGATAGGAATTCATGGGAAATAATGGCAATTGATAGAAAATGATAGGGGTTAATTGCTAATAATGGGAAACTATGGGAAGGGATGGGGGGGTTTATAAATGGGGGGGGGGCGGGGGGGGGGGGGGGGGCATGATTTTGTATACTATAGGGATATACATATATATATATATATATATATATAATATACACAGGGTGTAACAAAATCACCGCAACTACCGAAAACCATAGATTCCTTGTCCAATTATATAGTTTTGCCTTCGCCATCTTTTGGAATTTGAAAAATTGACAGAATTAATAGCAACTAATCATAGTCACTCGGCGAAAAAAGAGTTCAAGTCAGTAGTGAGAAAAAAGTCGTAAGTCGTGAAAGTCGGGCGCTGATTGGCTATATTTACTTGCTTATTAATCCGTCAATTTTGCGAACTTTGAAATATGGCAAAGGAAAAATTGTCTCGTATTTCCGCATGGAATCCATCGTTTTCGGTAGTTGCGGTAATTTTGTTATACGTACACTGTATATATATATTTCTGTGAATGTCCTAAAAAAAAGATATATGTTATTTTTTTCATATGAATAAGATAAAATGGAACGAGAGAGTGAAATTGATAATTCCATACCTATTCAGTAAAAATTTACCTTTCTGGTCAAGTGCGATGAGGAAGTGGGAAACGTCTGTGTCCCATGATTCAATCGCCTCTTTTGAAGTCGTGGAATTCCGAATGCATTTAAGCAATATTTGAATTATCGAATCAAATGCACAAGTGTTGACTACTGAGTAAGCCGTTTTATTGATCTCAACTGGTTTTGCCTTCGGAGAATTGGCATTCCTCAAGATGGTTTTCTCGGGCTTGTGACCGTCCACAGTAAAATCTGATTTCTCAAAGTTGTTTCGGATGTAATAAGATTTTTTAGTCCTAGTTTTCACTCTCTCGTTGTCCAATCCACGCCATTTTTCCGTTTCTTTAGACGCGATAATCGTCTCGATTTCTGCTTCATTTCTGGAGGTGCAGTTCTTGCAAATCCTTTTCTGTCCGTACCCTTCTTCTTGTCCAGGGCAAGGCTCGGAACATTCTTCAAACAAGTGTACAGATATCCCACAAACTGCACACTTGTGTGCTCCGCTTGGCATCTCCATTTCGGCATGCAAGACATTTCGATTCGACCAGTTCAGCCGTAATGATTTCTTCCGCCATATCCAGATTCTGCTAACTTCCGTTATCGTTCCTTTGCATAGAATTATGAACGATTTCTGCATCATCGTTTACCTCGCTGTCGTTCCTTTGCGTAACATTCTCAACGCTTTTGGCATCTTCTTCTACGTCTTTTTCTTTAGCTTCAGGAGGTCCAACATTGTTTTGTTTCTGGATGCCAGCAATAATTTTTGAACTGCCATCAATATTTTTCAATTAAGTCGTCAAAAAATCATCGGCCCTGATTTCAACTTGCTTTTTGAAAGTTCTCGTTTTTAAATTATTGAACTCAGATTTAACGGGGGCACTCGACGCCAGGATTCTACCATAGCCAAAATCATTTCTCACCACACAAGACCACATAGGAAACTCTTTACTGTCTTTCAACAGTTTTTTCGTCAGATGATCACACTGATAACTATTGGGTTGATTTTCCTCTTCTGTTTCGATGACATCCATAGCCTCGGCAAATATTTCCTGAGCCCACTCGAAGTACAAATTCTTTGTTGTTCCATTTGTATCTTCTTGATCTGTTAACATTGAAAAAACAAACCTCGTAAGTCGATGTACAAAGTGAGTAGGGTGAAGTTACCTCTTTCTTATTAGTCTCATTTGTAAAGGAAATTTACATTTTTCCGCAATTTAATAAGTCAAAACACGCACTTTGTTCAGTGTGAGAAAAAAATACCTCAAGTAGCTAGCTCTATACCTTCGGAAGAACGGTCTTCGGAGTCACGTGCAAGCTCTTTATTAGCTATTCCATCATCTCCTGGAACAAATGAGCCATTTAAGATGTCTTATTTAGGTCAACATAACGCTACAACTATTCAATTACTTCACTTGATCATTGGCAATCATATTAAATATGGCCTGAAGAGTCACTAATCATATTAAGAAATCGAAACGTGTTTTCCAAAATGACATTTCTCTGTCACCTGTGTGAGAAATTGTAATTTTATCCTCAAGAAAGGAAATTTAAGTGATTTCTAATACTGAAATTTGATATGATTTCACTACCGTGTCTACTTTTGTATGACTTTCATTTCCAAGGCCTTGTGTTAAAAAGGGAAAATGATAAGTTTCGCTGTCTATGACGAGTTCCTGGGATAAAGTTAATTTTTCTGAACTGGGAATGTATCAACTGAAAATTTTTCTGCACTAGTGAGAGCAATTAGAGTTTATTACACGGGTGACTCATTGACTGGGGAATCGATTATTGTTATTTATTTCCGTTAAGCGTCCACAATGACGTTTCGTGCGCGAAAATGAAAGGAACTTATTTTGATAACCTTAAAACGTTCTTACCTTCTTTCGAGTTCTGCATTAGTTTTTCAATTTCCTCGCATGTGTCACAAGTCATCATGTCCATCAAAAATTCGACGCTTCTTAGGCATTCTGTTGGCTGGTTGTTTTCAAGATGTCCTGCCGACTCTGCTTGCGAAATGATAAAGATAGCGCGGAAAATCTGACGAGCTTTTTCCATATTTTGGCAAACAGCAAGTTGCCCGATGGCAGCCATGTACAATTTTTTCACGAGGGGCTGTTTTTTTCCAAATAAAATTGCATAATTGTGCATAAAATGTGCCACATCGATCCTGATGTAGCATGGAACAAAATGTTTAGAAAAACACGCATTGACATATTTGGTAATATTCGGAAATTCCGTAAACGCGTTGATCACTGCGATGAGCAGCGCCTTCCCATCATCCGATACCACCTCTTTCGGCGAAGGAGCGCCCAAGGACTTCCAAAACCGGAGCCAATTGCCGATGTGCTGAGCATCGTGTTTATCGGATATCATTTGGAAAACGGGAAATTGATGCTTATTCCACAAAATGACGCATTCGTACAAGAAAACATGTCCCGACAATGTACCATCCGGTCGAGAAACCTTCTTAACGATTTGTCCGGTTGCATCGATGACGACTGTCGTTTTTTTTTCGGATTTGAAATACGCTGTGAAAATTTGCATCTGATTCACAGACGAATACCACATAAAAAAAGGATACGCCGCGAGAACATGAATTTGGTTTTTAAGTGATGCGGATTTTAACATGCACAGCGCAGTGAACGTATCTCTGTGAACATGTGTCCCATTGAGATACTCGGATTTGGCATTCCTGAACGTCTGTTTATTAAATAAATGGGGAGGGATCGAGTCACCAAAATTCATTTCTGAATTCGCGATTTCATTCTGCACCACCGTAGCAGCTTCACCCGTTTCGGCCATGCGTTTTCCTATTCGACCCCTCAGTGGCTGTCGCAAAGGGCGAGTACCGCATTGAATCTCAGACGAATTCTGCTCGATCGTGCAGGTCACGAATATTTTCGGAATTTCCAAGTCCGATATTGCGCATGTGATTTTGGTCCCACATTCACAAGCACCTGTGGCAGTTTTTAAATTCGATGGCGTTAATGTCATTTTAACTATAGGAGTGAATGACCCAGAAATGTCATATACAAGTACGATTGTTTGAGAGTTGATACTGTAATATTTTTAAACATTTTTTTGGTCCCCCAAGGTCCGGAAAACCACTCTGGTTTCCAAACCAGAGTGGTCTTTACCATAGCGTATTATATCTATATATATGAAAGAGTCTTATGTACAGATATACTACGCTGTGGATAAAAAGGTTAAAACCACTCTGGTTTGAAAACCAGAGTGGTATCCCGGACTATAGGGTCTACGAATAACAGTATATTGTGCAGCTCGTGGAAGAAGGAGAAGATTCCAAGAACAAGAAATTGCTGTAACAAGCAAGTGAGATATTTTCCATTTCCCAATAGTCGCACATTATACTTGATTCAACGCCTGCGAGAAATATATCATTTTGGGGCCCTGCTAAGAGCGGGAGAAATAATGGAATACCTGATTGCTGACGTACAGCGTGGGAGAAATACACTTAACCCGTGGGAGAAGTGAGTACTTCTTCCTCGGGTTGATGCACATCTCCCACAGGTTCGTCAAGGTAACGTTTACACAAGTGTCGAGGATGTTTCGAATCATAGATTATTTCAATGTGGTTCCCCAATTGTTTACTTTCCATTTGTATATTGTTTTCCAACATGAATACAGCGATTTGTAAAAAAACAGTTATATCTTAAACGTTAACGCTATTTTGTTCCAGCAATAATGGAAATAAGATAACTGACGAACGACTCGACATATATCGAAACGTTAAACTTTCCAACCTCAACCTCAAAATTACAAAACTATGTGTTGTTGCAATTTTTTTGTTCTTGTTCATGAACGTGTCAAATACGGGCATAATCAATCTTAAATGAACTCTAAGCGACAAAGGAATTAATTATTTTTCATTCGCCTGCAGTACGTGGCAAAGCTCTAAAGGCGATGGTTGCGTGAATCAATTAGGTGATCCATCATTTTCTCCCCTTCAAGCGAGACCTCAAATCACAAATCATTCGTGGTTGTTGAATGAAATATCATGTGCGACTATTGGTCGACGGAGAATATTTCACTTCCGTGTTGCTGCACTCGCTGCGCTCGTGCTGCAATTTTCCGCTCATGGAATTTCCCCTTTCTCCCACTAGTCGCGTAATATACTATTATTCAACAACCACGTAGAGTCTGATTTCGCGTCCGGCTGAGAGGGGAGGAAATAATGGATTACCTGATTGATTGACGCACCAGTCGCCCTTAGAGCTTTGCTACGTACTTCAGGTGAATGAAAACTAATAATCGCCATCGTTGATTCAAGTTTGATCAGGATTGGTTATGACTGTATTCAACACGTTTGTAAAGAAGAACAAATACATTGCAGCAACACACAGTTCTGTAATTTTGAGGTTAGGATTGGAAAGTTCGACGTTCCGGTATACAGCTGAACCTCGATCGAGTGCTCCCTAATTTACCGTGAAGATCTCGGCAGCGATAAGGCTACGAGGTTTATAGCTGGGAGTAAATTCCAGAGACTTGGAAAATCATTAACGCAATACTTTTCGTTCGGGCCGTTCAGATCGGGCTTTCGAGGTTTCTACCTGATAGTGTTTCTACCCGTCTTATCGCAGCCTTGATCGAGCGTTATGTTTACTGAAGACCCCTGGGCTAAGCGCTCGATCGAGGCCCAATTGTATGTCGGTTTGCTCATCCGCCATTTTGTTTACATCATCGCCGGAAATAAGATGACGTTAGTGTCCAAAATATGAACCCGTCTGTTTTTACAGATCGCTACATTGTTGTTAAAAAACAATGAAAAATACAATATAAAATAGTTGAGGAGAACATTTAAGTGATTCATGAATCGTAGTATACCTGACATTCGCGTAAATGTTTCCCTCACCAACCTGTGGGAGAAGTAAATCAACCCATTGGAGAAGTACTTACTTCTTCCACGGGTTAGTGTTTCTTCCACGCGTTACGTCAACAGTCAGGAAATTTATTGTTTCCCCCTTTCTTAGAACGGGTCCGAAATAACATATTTCTCGTGGGCGTTGGATAATGGAATACTGTGCGACAAGTGGGAGAAGGAGAAGATTTCATGAGCTGGAAATTGCTGCACGAGCGTAGCGAGTTCAGTAACACGCGAGTGATATATTCTCCGTCGACCAATAGTCTCACATAATAATTTATTCCACAACCGCGAGGAATACGTGATATTGGGGCCCGCTAAGAGGGGGACGAAATAATGGATTACCTGATTAATTAACGTAACAACCGCCCTTACAACGTTTCTACGTATTTCAAGGTGTAAAAAACTAATCATCGCTTTCGTCACTTCGATTTTCATCGGTATCAATCATGACGGTATTCGACACTTTCGAAAACAACAACAAGAACATTTCAGGCATACACAGACTTGTCATTCTGAGGTTAGGGTTAGGGAATTTGACGTTTCGATATATCATATGTCGAGTCGCTTGTCCGATATCTTGTTTCCATTATCGCTGGAAACAAGATGGCGTTAACCTTTAAAATATGACTCTGTTTAGGTTGCAATTTGAGATTGCTGTTTGAGAACAATATAAAAATGACAAGTCAACAATTTGAGAGCAACATTGAAGTGATTTATGAGTTGCAATATCACCGACTTTTGAGTGAACGTTCTCTTCACTAAACTGTGGAAGAAGAAAATCAACCAATGGGAGAAGTACTCACTTCGCCCACAGGTTGGATTCACTTCCCCATAGGTTAGTATTTTTCCCACACTGTTCGATATGCAGTCAATTCATTATTTATTCCACTCTCAGCAGGGCTCCGAAATTACATATTCCTCGCGGGCGTTCAATTAATGTTTTTATTCAAATTCAAATAAAACCCTAGATAACCTGTCACTGTTGCGGAGTTTTCGTATACCCTCCCACGTTGGAACATGAACGCACACTCAATTTTATGTTTCCTCCCCAACAATTCTGTCAAAGCTTGTTGCCAAGCACCTGATACGAAAGTTTTGTACCGTCGCGTAGTATTCCTCTTCCCCTTTTCATTTTGTTTGTACAAAGAGTGACTTATGAGTTGATCAAATTCAGCCTTTTCGAATTCCACCTCGACTACTTTTGCAGTTGATAACGTTGAATTATCGAATTCCGAATTATTCAATTCAGAGTCAGCAGTGTCATTGTGAACTCTTCTCTGTGAAACAGTTGTGAAATGAACAATCGTTTTCATTCGACTCTCACCTCAAAAACAATACTTCGAATGTCTCTTTCGGATAAAAATCGGATAAATACACTGTTGCGCTGACATCGTAAAAGTTAATCTTACGAAACAATTACAGTCTCCGACTTCGCCTCGGACTATTGAATATAGATCAATATTATGTACTTCATAAATCAACTCTTCAAAAATTACAATGATGCAACAAAACAAAAGACACTCGTCATCACAGCGACACTTTCTAAATAACAACTTATGAATACGCATGAAAAAGCTCGAGGGTATTTCAAAACGAGGTTCCAAATGTTTGTAATATATGTGACGTGCGCCGAAAAAAGGGAGCTTACTCTGCATGGCATGATTTTACAGGACGAGCGATCGCAGCTCAGCCGGTGCATTGGAGGCATAGGAGAAAGGGAACTTGAACAAAAGTTCTGCTCCAAAATAACGCTCAAATAAATTTTTTGAATGTTTCTTTTGAAAGAGCAAGTTAAAAACTATCGATTCATGTACAAATCTGAAAATCGATTTTGTCAGAGTAAGCCTCCTTTCTTCGGCGCACGTCACATATGTTGACTTAATCCGGAAGAGATATTAACGATACCCCGCTTTGCCCCTGCCCCCGCTTTGCCCCATGTTCCCCTACCTAGTATATAATATTCCCAGTATTGACACTATTGACAGTACTCATACTGGCAATGGTACTGGCCAGTATTGCAATCGTACATTTCTCACCGAAAATGTTATGAATGCTTGAAAAGAAGTCTTACCTTATCAATACTACTGCCTCGTTTCGTTGCTGAAAAAATTTTGTTACAAGTAACATATGTGTACAGAGCATCACCACTCTTCTTTTTTCCGGTTTCAGCCAACACTACTTTGGAAATTCCGTTCCATGTGTCTTTATCAGTTTTTGATAAGACCTTGCCAGTTTTTTCATCGTATATTTTGTCTTTGTATCGGTTTAAAATTTGCAGCATCACATCAGGTGCAATTATATATTGTCGTCCTGGCCCATGAAGTTCCTTAGAAATTTTCTCGGATCTAAGACAACAACATTAATTTTGATAAATTTTGAAATTTTCTCTGCAAATGTTATAGGACATTCAAGTTAATATAAATTTATTATAGTGAATAAGTTTTATCCCAGTTAATTGAAATATATATGAACGTAGGCGTGACAAATAAGTATTTTGAAAAATTTCCAATCTTCAACTTTTCGAGCTAACATTTCGTGTCCTATTAAAAATACAAAATTCTCAAGTTTTTCGAAAGATTTTTAAATTGAGTTAAAATTAGTGAAGTGGGCACTTCAGTTTCCACTCGGTCCTGGAATAAAATTCTTTATACAGTAATCGACAGTACTTGCCAACTACAAACAAATTCTAGAAGGGTTTTTCGAAATTTTTAATTTGATTATATTTTTAGAGAGGCTCAACAATTATGACATTTTTAATTGATAAATTCATAAGGTAAAGAGGATTGAGTAGAATATAATGAAAATTTGTAGTGATGTTGTGAAATGGTTATTGATTTTAGCGATATTACTTAGGATAAAATATTTTTAATTTTTCATATTGTTTATAAACTTTTTAATAAACAAATCGCGATTTTCATGTGTTTTTCACGCGAGAATTGATTGAATTTCAGCTTAACGTGTGCTTTAAACGATAAAGAAGTACATGCAAAAAGGAATTTTTACCGCTGGGCATTTGTTTTGTCGTAAACAATTCTTTTGTCGCCGAGCGCGCGGAGCTTCGTCTCGTCGCGCCCAGCGAAAGTCGATAAATCGCCGAATTGTGAGCGTTAAGAAAATTGTTACCTTTAATCACTAAAAAAAAAAATTTCGAGCCCAACATCTATTCATTGATAAATCAAAATGAGTAAGAATAATTGTCATTAATTCATTCTATTCCAAAATTTCGAACAATTCATTAAAAAAAAAATTTTTTTTCATATTTTTCCAAACATAAAATATTTTTTAGAAATATTATTTTTCGCAAAACCCTTCGGCCTATTCAAAAAATAAAAAAATTTGGACTTGTTAGGTGACTGTTATCGACATGTTGTAAACTCGTTCGACATGCATGATTCGTAACACGATTAAGATTTTTTATAAACATGATTCTCAATTCTCCGACACCGTCGTGATTATGAAGCTGTATAAAAATTTTTTTTAATTCCTAAAACTTTTGAATTTTCTAAAATTTTTATTCTCAGTAGTATCGTCAAAATCAGTAACCATTTAAATACATCACTGCACATTTTCATCCAATCCTACTGAATCCTTTTTACGTCATGGATTTTTAAATTAAAAATGTCATAATTGTTGACACTCTAAAAATATAGTCAAATTGCAGATTTCGAAAAACCCTTCTAGAATGTGTTTGTGTTGGCAAATACTGTCGATTACTGTATAAAGAATTTTATTCCACGACCGAGTGGAAAATGGGGGTGCCCACTTCACAAATTTTAGTTCATTTTGTAAGTTTTCATTTTAATTTCAAAATCGTAATTTTATTTAAATATTTGAAAATTTTTAGTCTTTAGAAAATTACGAAAAATCGAAAATTTTTTGGAATTTCTTGAGTTCGAAATTATTCGAAAATTCTGAATATTTTGAGTTCCTCGCAAACTTTTAAAAAATTGAGTTTTGAAATACATTTGAAGAGAGTCACTTTTTTAAACAATTGAAAAAATTTTGATTTGTCCGAGAAATTTTTCGTCTCTCAAAAAAAGCGATGAGAAAACGTCGCCAAAACGTCGCCAAAACGTCGCCCTCAACTGGCTAGCTAGAGCATTTGCGCGGAATTTTGAATTTGAAGAGGTTTTTTCACACATCGTGATTTTATATCAAAAATTCGAATTCAACCGTTTTGGGATTGAAAATTCGAGAATTTAATGATATGAAATTGAGCAAGTTCAATTTCTAATTTCATCTTGAATTTCGCAATTTTTGTAGGCCGCAAATATTCTATATCCGAGAATTTTGGAATTTGAAATTTTCCACAAGCTCGAAAATTGGAATTCTGTGAATTGAAAACGTAAAAGAAGATTTTGACTTTCTGATTCTTAAAGCTCACGAAAAATAGTGAAAGTGCCTAAATTTTTGAAATTCTGGAATCAGAGAATTTTTAAAACTGTAAAAATTATGATGCATGAAATTTTGCAACTGAAAATTTCAAAAATCCCAACAAAGATTTCGAATATTCCTAACTGAACGTAAGTCTTCTTATTTCATTTCTAAAATCTCAACCATAACGCGAAAAACTCTCACCCCAAAATGTAAAGTCTATAAAACGGAACTTATATTATAACAATAAATTATAGTTATTCGCTTTTCCAACAATTTTGTCGACAACATTGGGCTCTTTACAATAACTGATTAACACGCTACATAGAATATCTCGAGCGCGTAACCGGTGATTGCATAGAGCCGTTAAAGTAATTTTCCCCGATATTATTCAAATTTTCTATTATTTTGAGTGATAATCGTCGCAATTTTCACACGGTTCGCAATTTTTACCTTTTGGTTCCATTTGTTACATAAAATATCATTGATAAGAACAATAAGTATAGCAGTCATGAAAAAATAAATAATTGCTGATTTTTTGAACGTACCGCTCTTCTTGATGGCTATTCGAAGTTTCGTCATTGCGTATACGCTTCGCACATGGTTCGTCGAAGCCTGACAGATTTCCTTGCGTAGTATCCACATTTTCACTGTTATATGTACGCTTTGCACTCGCTTGACACGGTTCGTCGGGGCCAGGCAACTTTCCACGCGAACTTCGCACATTTTCACTGTCATTTGTGCGCTTTGCACACGGTTCGTCGGAGCCTGACAGATTTCTTTTCGAACTTCCCACAATGTCACAGTCATGGCAACGTGGCATTTTATCCGGATAATGAAAACAAATAAAATGATACCTTCCCCGATGAACGGAAGAAGGAAGACTGAAGGATTTTCAATTAATACAGTCCCTGAAGATTTGAATTTTGGGAGTAAATTCAAATTTGTCAGGCTAGATAGACAATAAAAACCAAAATATGATAAAAATATCCTTGTATTTTTAAAGCATACTTTTCGAGCCGGAAGACCGATTAATAAGGGCCCGCCCAGACCCTCTCGGGATTCACCAGACTAGGGAATCCCAGTACGCCTGCATCCTTTCACGCTTGTTAAAAACAACATTACCACGAAATAACTTCCCGAGAAAATGACGCAAAATTATCAATTCAGTGATTGTTGTAGATGACTAATGATATGCACATATCCCCAGATTTATTTTTTTTCAACCACTTATTTTGTTCGCTCCATTAAACGGGTGGGTTGGATGTATGTTACATTTACAACTGAAATTTCGATGTCAAGTGAAATTATTTACGCCATTTTTCAGTGCAAAATATTCAACACGTGTTTTTCCATATTATTGAAACTTTTTTTTCATTCAATGATTTTTTGAAATTCCAAACTTTAAAAAAAGGTAAATTTTGACCATTTGAAATACTTATCGACGTGTGAAATTAAAGTGATTCGTTTATGAAATTTTGACGAAAAACTCAACGAAATAACGTTTCCACCATGTAACGAGCAAAATTTGCTCATTACACGCGAATGATATTTATATCATTCGATATCAAATTATTGTGTGCTCTTTTATTTATCTGAGTTTTCGTTGTTAGCTAGCGTACCGTCCGACCCAAAACGACGAAATTCGAAAAAAGTACGAAAATGATATTTTATGATAATTTTAATTATGAAATAATTAAGTGCTAATAACGTACTAATAGTATCCTTGTTCAAATAATTGCGTGCTCTCTCACTTATCTGAGTTTTCGTTGTTGACGAGCGTACCGTCCGACCCAGAACGACGAAATTCGAAAAAAGTACGAAAATGATATTTTATGAGCATTTTAATGATGAAATAATTAAGTGCTAATTACGTACTAATAGAATTCTTGTTTAAATAATTGCGTGCTCTCTCATTTATCCGAGTTTTCGTTGTTGACGACCGTACCGTCCGACCCAGAACGACGGAATTCGAAAAAAGTACGAAAATGATATTTTATGATAATTTTAATGATGAAATAATTACGTGCTAATAGTATCCT
>JAPYZK010003480.1:0-11842 GCA_030522785.1 Platygaster equestris | reverse complement strand
AATTTAAGTGACTTATATTACCTCTTTTCAACGTTCTACACTTCTGTTCGCCGAAATTGTGTACACTTGTCACCAGACACTTATTTATTTATAAACAATTATATTATTTAAAAATCCGTCTTCCGCCAATGGATTCGTGTTCTCCCCAAAAAAAGGCATATGTTGAAAAAAAAAAATTTTTTTTTATGTCATTTTTCGGAAAAGTGCCTATTCTAGACATTTACCAAAAAAACATCTTTATTTTGGAATTCCGCGCACCAGGACGTCCTCCTCTTTCAAAAACACTTTTTTTTTTTTTTTTTTTTGACTCATTTTGGGCTGAGGTAGCCAATCTAGACATTTACCAAACCTTTTTTCAGAGTAAGAATATGGGACGTCGTAATACTCATCCCGAACTTGCTGTTCCTCCTCTTCATCGTGTTCAGGTTCAACCGAGCAAGGCTGAAACTTCGAGCAACGAGCAGTCCCATATTTTTTGCATTTTACGGCCTCGTCATTTGCAACGTCGCGATATCCGTGATAAGATGCGTGGTTTCGATGAATGTCAACGCGGCGACGAAATTCGGAGGCACCGCCGACAAAGTCCTATGGGTCACCGTTCGATTTTTCCTACTCGCCACCGAAATGAGCGTCGTCATTTTCGGATTGGCTTTCGGTATATCGATTTCAAGAAATTTCATTTACAGTTTTCGCGGAATACTTTTTTACAACAAAAATGGCCGTTTTCCAACATGGCGGCAATGTTGATATTTCGCGCAGGTCGGACGCGCCATTGCCGCCATATTGAAAACAGCAGAAATGGCCAATTTCCAATATGGTGGCTATTTTCGTAAAAAAAAAGAATATGAAAAATGAGTGAATATTAGTTTACTTAAATACTTTGCAAACATGGTGAAAACAGTGTTACATGCACACTTTATGTGAACTGTTTGCACAATGTTTGCATGAAATTGATGTAAACTGTTTACGTCAAAATATCTACTGGTGTTCCTGTTTCATTATTTTAAAACTGTTTGAAATTTTCTCAGGTCACTTGGATAGTCGATCGAGCATTCGCAGGGTGCTTTTCGCAACGTCCTGTATAGCCCTGGCGTTCACTATAACTCAAGGAACTCTTGAGCTGGTTTTACCGGACGACACGTTTCACATTCCAAGCAGGGATTTGTATGTTTACGGACACGGAGGAATGGTTTTCTGGTTCTGCAGTAGCATCGTTTTTACCTTGGTAGTTTTAAGACTTGTTAAATGTAATGTTAAACTTATTATTTTCTCTGAATTCAGACTGCTTATAATTCTGAAAAATTTTTTGGATTGTAAAAGAGTACCCGAAATATCAAGTATCACGAAAAAATAGGTTGACAGTAATTTTAAAAAACTCAAAATTTGTATAACAATTGTAATGTATAAAAATTCCAATGTTTGTAAATAATCCCAAATGAGGAATTTTCTTTGTAAATACGTGCAAATTGAATTTATGTGAAAATGATGTAGCGATGTCGTAAATAATTCGTCATTAATTGGTTTCAGATATATCTCTTGATATTGATTTTACCTTGGACGAGGTTGCGAGACCGATTAGCGTTGCCAAGTGAGTTGCTTGGGAACATTTTTTTGTTCACTGAGATAACATTTAGAATGACATTAATTTCTTTTTTACTCTATTTTGCTGTTTTCTGATTCAAATCGTTTCTTTCAGCACGGAAAAGTTTCTATATCTACGCGGGTACTTTGGCGACTCTGGATCTTGTACAATCCGTTGGAGCAGGGCTTTTGAATTATACTCAGGATCCCATTGGACTGTGCGTCGTGGACGTCACTTCTGTCATTTACCTCGCGTTTTTCACACCGTTGGTGTACCACACTTTTTTGTCTGAATTTTTCGGGTTAGAGATGTATATTTTTATACTTTTTACTTTGTTGTATGTAAATAATCTATGATTATATTCCCTGAAATTGGGCGTTGTAAAAATTTTTGAGCATTTTAGACGATTTGAAAATTTGAAGATTTCGAGTTTTCCAAGCCTTGCAAAATTTTTGAGAATTGGAAAAACTGCAAATTTTGATAATTGTAGAAATCTTGAGAATTTTGGAATTTTTAAGACTTCTGAAAATTTGCAAAATATTTAAATTTGAAAAATTATACACATGTCAAGAATTCTGAAGAATTTGAAAAATTTTGGTGATTTTGACAATACTAAAAATGTTGAAAATTTGACCAATTTTGACGAATTTAGAAATCTTTGAAACCTTCGTAATTTTGAGAGTTTTGAAAATCTAGAAAACTTTGAAGATTATCATTACACTTTTGAGAATTTTTAAATTTTGGACGTTCTAAAAATTTGTAAAATCTTGAAAGTTTTAGAAATTTGAATACTTTGAATTTTAAAAAATTTGAGAATTGCAAAAGGTATGAAAATTTCGATAATTTAAGAGATCTTGAGAATTTTGGGATTTGTAAGACGCCTGAAAATTTCCAAAATATTTGAATTTCAAAAATTACACACATTTTAGGAATTATGAGAATTCTAAGAATCTCAAAAATTTTGTGACTAACAACTATACAAATGTTGAAAATTTTACAAATTCTGACAAAATTATAAATTTTCAAAATCTTCGTAATTTTGAGTTTCGAAAATCTTGAAATCTGTACAGAATTTTTGAATTTCAAGAATTTTGGACGTTCAAAAAATTATGAGAATGCTTCAAGTTCAGAAAATTTTGATAATTTTAGAAATCTTGAGAAGTTTAATGTTTTCAAGAACTCTGAAAATTTACAAAATATTTGAATATTGAAAATTGTACACATTATAAGAAGTGTTACAAAAATTCTATGAATTTCAAAAACTTCGATGATTTTAAAAATTGAGGCAAATATTGACAATTTCATTTGAAAAATTGGAAAGTCTCGGGAATCTTCAAACTTTTGAGAGTTGAACAATTTTCAAGACTTACAAAATTATCAAACTTTTTAGAATTTTCAAATTCTGAGAATTTTGAGCATTTAGAAAGTTTTGAAAATTTTAAGAATTCTTGAGTATTTAAATTTAATTAGTAAAAAAAATTAACAAATTTAATTAGTAGTAAAAATGTTGAGAACTGCAAAAATTATAAATTCTCTTATAATTCTAAATTTGTAAGACTTCTTAATTTTTCAAAAATTTACCAAAATTATACACATACTGATAATTGAGAAAATTCTAAGAAACTAAAAAATGTTGTTGGTTCTAGCAATTATGAAAATGTTAAAAATTTTACAAATTTTTTTTTTTTTAATTTAGAAATCTTGAAAATCTTTGAAATTTTGAAAGTTTTAGAGATTTTGATAATTTTTAGAACCAACAAAATTTAGATAATTACAAAAACTATAAGACCTTTAATAATTGATTAAATCTTAATAATTTCGAAATTTGTAAGACTTCTGAAAATATTTGAAATTTTCAAAAATTATAAACATTGCAAGAATTCAAAAAATTTTCGTGATTTTAAAAATTATAAGAATTTTAAAAATTTCACTCGACGTATTTGTAAATCTCAAAATCTTCAACATTTTGAGAGTTTCGAAAATTGTTCAAACTTCAAAAATCAATCAAATTTCAAATTCTCAGAACTCAGTAATCTCGAAAATTTATTTTTCACGTCTTTGAGACCCTTAAATTAATATTATTTCTCCTCTTTCACGACGAAATCTCAAAATCATCGACATTTTGAGAGTTTCGAAAATTTTCCAAACTTCAAAAATCAAACAAATTTCAAATTCTCAAAACTCAATAATCTCGAAAATTTCGAATATATATTTGTCACGTCTTTAATACCCTTAAATTAATATTATTTCTGCTCTTTCACAACGAAATCTCAAAATCATCGACATTTCGACAGTTCCGAAAATTTTCCAAACTCCAAAAATCAGTCAAATTTCAAATTCTCAAAACTCAATAATTTCGAAAATTTCGAATATTTATTTTTCACGTCTTTAATACCCTCAATAGTGTATTACATTACTAGGACGGTAAAATATTTTCCACGAGTGTGAAGGTTGTAGTCCGAGGCGAAACCGAGGACTACAATCACACGAGTGAGAAAATGATTTTTCGTCCGAGTAATGTACTATACTTAACATTACGAGTACGGTAGAAACGTTTTTGTACCGTAGAAGGGTACGGTAAAGTAGTCTTTACCGTACTAGTAATGTGAATTAATATTATTTCTGCTTTTTTATAAGTTCCACGCCAAATCCCCACATTAATGAAGAAAATTTTCCAGGGTGTCACAACCGTCCCTGATGTTCTCCTACAAAGCCCAGATGGACGACGCGATGGAGGAGGACACGGTGTCCCTGCCTCACCAGCAGAGCTTCTCCTCCCTCAAAACCGACAGCGACTACATTTACCAGGTCCATACGCCGTCCATTCACACGCCCCTGTACGACTCGGACGCTTCGAAAACCCCCGCCCAAACCAAGGCCCCGTTTAAAAGGCCCAAGAAAAACCGCGGGCCCAACGACGCCAGCTGCTACAGCTCCCACGTCTCCCTGTACAGCGCCTCGCCGACCCCGAAGGGCTTTTCCCGCTTTTGCGGCCAGAAAAGCACCTCCGACCTCGAGCGTTACACGAAAATGAAACGCGAGCATCTGCAGAGCAGCACCCCCGAGCTCAGGTCGCGCGACGCCGACAACGAAACCGCCAGCAATTTCCAGTACCGGCCTAAGGCCAACGACAGTGGCGCCAATTTGTTCGCCAAGGGGAACTCGGAGTCGCCGTCCCTGGAGCACAGCTTACACAGCATTTTGGACGAGGGGGAGAAAGAGCCGAGGGAGGTGGGGAAATTCGAGGATTGGCGGTCGTTGGGCTGCGGGAAATTTTCGGCCGGGTCTTCGTCTGCGCGGGGCGATTTGTGAAGCGGTCCCGGGGAAGGGGGAATTTTTTTGCGTTGATTGACTTGGTTTTGAGTTGTGCAATGAAACTTGGGTTTTTTGAGATTTTGCGGAAGTTTGGAAATTTTGTTTTTCAGATGAGTTTCGTGTTTGTTGTGGTTATTGTATGGATTTTTGAAATTTCGAGAAGTTTTGATTTTTATGGAATTTTTTTGAATTTTACGGTGAATGTATAGAATGTGAATTTATGTTGATTTTGAATTTACTAGTTGTTGATTGAGTTACAACTTACTCGCTTTTAATTTTTTGGTTTTGAAAATGTGGACGGAAGACTTTAATTTATGGATACGCTTTCGGATGCGTTGTTTTCTGTAAGTGAAAGTCTATTGTACGGTTTTTAAGTGTGAATTTTGAAGAATTTATGGATTTTTTTTATTACAATTTTTGAATTGTCGACATTTTGGAAGGATTAAACATTTTGTATCTCTCTCAAATATTGTAAATATTACGTAATTCTTTTTGGATTTTTGAAAAATGTCAACAATTTTGGATTGTTTGGAAAACTTGGAAAATTTGCAATCTTAGCCAAAATGCGAGTTTTTTCAAATTGAAAAATCGTCGACATGTGGACAGAATGCAAAATTGTTTGAGTTATTGCGAACATTTGAAAAATTATCGAATTCCGAAATTTCGAATTTTTTTTTTTTGAAAATTCAGATATTTTCCAACTTTTTTAAAGACTTGGAAACTGCGATATTTGAAAAAAATCCAAGCTTCATAGCGATTCGAAAACTTGAAATTCTGAAAAAATTTGAATTTTTTTTAACTCCCGCAAACATTGAAAAAATCTCTGGAATCAAATTTACATTTTATAAATTAGTTATTATATAAGGAAATTTGTTAAAATCTTGAAATTTCCAAAAATTTAATCGATTCAATAATCATCACATCATGCAGTTATAATTATCTGAAAAATCCTTACTTTTTAATGATCAAATAAAAATTTTTACGTAACAGATGCAAATTTTTAATTGTTTCCATTTATACAAAATCAAATATTCAAAATCGTAAAAGTCAAGCCAATTAATGAAAAAATTCATGAATTCATGACGTACACGATTACTTTTTTTAATGACCTTTTTTTGTGTTTGAAACGAGTTCTTGTTTTCAGTTGCAAAAATGTGAGAGATTCTGCTTTCAAAAAAAAAGTTATGTATCAAATAGAAAATATTGATTCCGGATATTCAAAAAAGGTCAAAAAATTGTATGTTTTTTCTATTTAGAAAATCTTTCCTTCGTTTAATTTTATTTAATGAATGTGTACAAATTGGAACATTTTTCATCTTACGAAGTAAATTTAAGAAAAAATGTGAAAGATTTTATTCTTCAATTCTTTTGTACGAAATTCATGCATAAAACAGGAAATTTCAATTGCGCATATTTGAAAAAGCTCCCAAAAATTAAATTCATTTTCTATTTGGCAAATTAATTATAATAAAAAAATTAATTTGTTCATTCAATACATATATATATATCTCAATTACTGGAAATTTGAAAATTTTATATCTTACATTATGTGAATTTTCGGATAAATTTTGTCGTGTTCAACTGTAACGAAAATAAAATTTGACGTTTTCAATAGAACAAAAAACTTCGATAAATAACCGAATTTCGCAATTTTGTTTTTCATATCTAGTCAAAAAATGGGGTCTGATTATTGAGATTTCATTTCTCGCTATTTTTTGTTTTTCATTTCGTGTGTATAATTCAATGAAAATTCATAATTTTGTGTATATAGTCGAAAAATGGATGTTGATATGATTTATTATGCGTTAATTATTTCCGTCGTGCATATGTTGCATCACCAAAGAAGCTTGTATTATTTTTATAGAAAATTCTTGGGTATACGATTTATTCCGATAATAAACGTTAATCATGGACGAATTTGTTATTACTGCATTTTCTTGCAACCAAATTTTAGTCGTCATGAATAATTACGAAATATGCAATAATTATTACATATTTAATTCTCAAAATATCTCGCCCTGAATCGGAAAAATGCCCTGAAATTATCAAAACTCAGAAAAACGCACAAAATCCTCTCAAAAAATCATTCAAAATTTCTCACTAACTCAAAATTTCAAAAAATCCCAGCAACTCCAGAAAGTCTCTAAAACCGTGGAAGATCCCCAAATTCTCCGAGAAAAATTAGTAACACTCAAAATATTTCGTCTTGGATCGGAAAAATGCAAAAAACGAAAAAAAATCTTCTGCTTGCAGAACCACAGTGTCTACGATTCGACCCAGTTCGACACAAACGTAACTCCCGTCAACAACCCTCTATACGCAGCGTCGCTCCAAAGTCCCGACAGTATTACGAGCTACAGCATAGAAAGCCAAGAAACCCACAACCAAGCCAACGGCTACCAACAATAAACAAATTTCATTCACGTGATTTTTGCCATTTACCAAAGAAAAACTCATGGTAGAAACAACATTGCGTACCAAGGGCGGAAAGTACGACTTTGCTTGCACCCCGAAACTGCGTACTTTCCGTGCAGATTGTGAAAAAAAAAAATGTTTTTGAAATCTTTCAAAATTTCTTCACGATTTTTATCACTTTTTTTAGGTTCAAGGGGGAGAAAATCCGGAAATTACGCATTATTTGAAGCGATTTTCAAATTTTAGTATTCAATTTCGATTTTTTTCATTTTTGTTTCTCGTTAAACAAATGGATTCTATCAAAATTCGTAACATTCCGTAATAAAATGATACTTTGAGTTAAGTTACGTAAAAAATGAAGAAATTGGTAGTTTGAAATATTTAGTGGAAAAAAAAAATTTTTTTCGATCGTTACGTATTTATTTTCGTAAAAAATGAATATTGTACTTTTTCGTGAAAAAATAACTATCTGTCCCTCGATTTGCCAAAGGTGTGAAAAGTACGATTAAACATGAATTATTGTCAATATATAAACATATGTTACGAGAAAAGTAATTAAAAAACAATTTAAGTCAATTTGATGGTACAATTATCCGTCCTAGGTCAATATTAAACGGAAAAATACATTTTAAAAATTATTTCTCCACTAGTTAAAAAAATAACGTTCGATCAAATTTTTTAACACTTCGAAAACCAAGTTCCAAATTTTCATTTTTGAGTATCTAAATACGTCTCTTATATATTATTTGACAAATTTTATTTACTATAAAAAATTCTTCATTTTGACACATTTTTGATTTTTTTTACATGCATTTATTTTCACGTAATTGTTGTAATTATGTAGTTATGTCGAGGAGTTGTATTTTTGTGAATTTTTCGAACTATTTTGTTATTTATTTATTTTATTGGAAATTTTTCGAGCGCGTGAAAATTCGCGCGCGATGTAAATGAGCACTGTAAATAAATACGACTTATATATAACGGCGAAGAAAATTCACGGCGCAGAAGGAGAAAAGTCGCAATTTAGAGACGAGTTTACTTTTTATAGCACTCGTGTGCCAAGAGCAATAAATATTGATGAAGTGTTTAAATATGTCATGCATTTTCAGCGCTCGTCACTTACGTCAATGATTGTAATTGTAACTGAAAAACTACGCGATTTTGAATATTAATAATTAATTTTTTGCCAGTTTTCGGACTTTTTAATTGAGTTTTGTGTATTTCATCGTTTATTTTCCTCGTCAATTTTTTTTGTTGGATCGAATTTTTTTTTGAGGTTTTTTCACTTTATGGATTTTAAAGAAAAGTTTTTCGATGTTTTTTGATTTTACTATTTTTTTCTTTTTTACTCGAAATTGTCGAGTTTTAGTGACGGTTTGGAAAATTCTGGTCTTTTTTAAGAATTTGGGTGAAAATTTTCGAAATTATTATGGTTTTCGAGAAAATTGATAATTATTTTCCGAATCTGAAAATTTCTCAAAATAGTATAAATTTGGGAATTTTTTAATTCTTGGAAGAATTTAACGGAATTTTCTCGATTTTGTCAATTATTTTGGAGATTTTTAAGAGACTTTTTTCGAATTTTGATCTCATAAATTTTCGAATTTTTTGAGAATTCATTGATAATTTACGAAAATTGTCCGAAATCATTGAGATACTGACTTTTTATTATTTTGCGATATTGTTTGAAGTTTTGGAACATTTTTCATATTCCGAAATTTACGAAAAGTCCATTTTGAATTCTTAAATATCGTAAAAGTCGTGTCTATTCAAAATTCTGCTGAAAATTAGAATATTTTTGAAAATTCTTGGAAATTTGCGCAATATTAATACTAATATTTTCGAAAATATATAAACTTGAAAAAAACTTACGTAAAATTTTGGAACTCATTGAGATATTTCAATAAAATGATTCAAAAAGAAAAAAATCAAAAATGAATTCAAAAAATTCTCGAAATCAGAGAATTTTATGAAGTTAAGAAGTATTTCAGAACATAGAAATAATTGTTTATAAATCATAGAAAATCCTTAGAAATTTAAAACATTCACTAAAAATCATTCAACGCAGAAAAAAATCTTGAAATTTTTCGAAAATGAGTGAAAAAATGATCCAAAAACGACAAAACTACACATCAAATTCCCAAAATTCTCAACAGTTTCAGAAATTTTTGCAAATTCTGAACAATTCCCTCCCAAAAAATCACTTCCAAATCGTCCCCAATTTATTGATGAAATTCCGAAAATCATTGCAAATTCCAAAAAATGTTCGTAAGTTACGATTTCCACAAAAAATAATCAAATATAAAAAAAAATCTACAATGTACACAAAATTCGAAAAACATTGATAAAATCCTTCAAAATTATGTAAATTTCAACTTTTCTTGAAGTCATAATATATTATTTTGGCGAATCATCGCCAATTTTTTAATAAAATTCCGAAAACTGTTACAAATTAAAAAAAAATTTCATAAGTTATACGATTTCCAAAAAAAATCTTCAATTATAAAAAAAAATCCAAAATGTATACAAGATTGAGAAAACATCAATAAAATCCTTAAAAATTACGTAAATTTCAATTTTTCCGGAAGTCATAATATTTTGGCGAAATTCGTCCGAATTATTCGCAACAGCCCAAAAATGAGCAAAAATCGTCAAAAAACACGTTTGTTCTGACTTTTTCACCTTTCAGTTGAATCGTAAACGAAAAACTTTCTCCTCGTTAAATGGCACTTTTTACTTCCTCGTTATGTACGAAACATTCTCAAATTACGTAATTGTTTTTTCAAGTGCATCGACTGCATCTTGATGTTCATTTAGGAAACGAAATGAGATTTCATTTTTAGGTATACAATTTGTACATAAGCAACGAATGAATGTAACAGAAAATAATGGCGAATAAATGAAGTAACTATTTCTACTCGATTTTTTCGTATTTTCTGTGAAATCCTGAAATACGACTTTTTATTCATCATTATTGTTTCAGATTACCTTGATTGAAAAATTTCCCTTCAATTCAAAATGGATGAAAAATAAAAAAATAAATTTTTTTTTTAGAAATTGAATAATATGGAAATTTCGACATTTTTTACATTGAAGTCGAATTTTGAGTTTTTGGTGAGAAAATCGTATAACATCGAAGTTTTTTGGATTCATTTTACATCGAAGTTGGAAAATTTTTTAAATTTTGGGAAAAAAAAATTTTTTGATATTCAATTTTTTTTTAGTTTTGTTAGTAAATAAATATGATTTTGACAACAAATATACTAAAATTCAAAATTTTTTATTTCGAAAATATTCAAGATTTCGAGTGTTCTTCGAATTTTTCGATTTTCGAGATATTTGCATAATTTTAGTTTATCATGTTTTGCGAAATAAATTTGAATTTTTCCATTCCTTTCTTTTTTTATTTAGGAAAATTTTAGGATTTTGTTATGCGACTGATTCGGTGATAATTAATTAGATGATCAAATTATCATTTTGAGTGTCAAAATTCGGGAATTTACGAAAATTGGACAATTTTCGTATTGGAATAGGTCTGTGATTTCTGATCTATGAACTTCGTGAGAAATAAAAATATTTTAGAATTTGAAATTCCTGAAGATACTACGATTTTTTTTGGAAATCGGAACTTGCGAAATTTTTGTTAAAATTTGTAACAGTGGTCTGAATGTTATAAAAAAATTGGCGATGATTTAAAATTGATTATTTTTTGAGAATCGTTCAGACTTCGCAAAAATTTCTGAAATTGTTGAGAATTTTGGAAATTTTATGTATAGTTCCGACATTTTTGGATCATTTTTTCACTAGTTTTCGAAAAATTTTAGGATTTTTTTTGCGTTGAATAATTTTTGGTGAATGTTTGAAATTTCTGAGAAATTCCTGTGATTTATGAACATTTGTTTATATATTTTAAAATTCTTATAAACTTTATAAAATTCTACGATTTTGAGAATTTTTCAGATTCATTTTTGATTTTTTGAATAATTTTATTGAAACATCTCGATGATTTTCAAAATTTTACGTAAGTTTTTTCAAATTTGTATATTTTTGTAAATATTAGTATCAATTTCCAAGAATTTTGAAAAATATTATAATTTTCAACAGAATTTTGAATAGACACGACTTTGATGATATTTAAGTATAAAAAAAGGAATTTTCGTAAATTTCGAAATTTGAAAAAATTTCAAACGATATTGCAAGTGCAAACGATAAGTCAGTATCTCGATGATTTCGGAAATTTTTCGTAAATTGTCAATAAATTCTTGAAAAATTGAAAAATCAATGAAATAAAAATTCGAAAATAGTCTCCTGAAAATCTCCAAAATAATCCACAAAATCGAGGAAATCATGTAAAACTCGCCCAAAAATTAGGAAATTTCCAAATTTACACTATTTTGAGAAATTTGTTTCAGATTCGGGAAATTATTATCGGTTTTCTCAAAATCTATATTTATTTCAAAATATCGCACCTTAATTCCTAAAAAATTCCAGAAGGTAATAAATTGGAAAAATTTAAGAATATGAAATTCT
>JAPYZK010003479.1:0-11844 GCA_030522785.1 Platygaster equestris | reverse complement strand
GCGGGTAAAATATCGTACATTACTCGTAGTGCAAGGTGTGCCACTACGGGAGAATTCCTTTGCAATACGAGTCGGAGAAATTCTCCCGTAATGGCACCTTTTACACTACTAGTAATGTAATATACTATTATCTTTATGAATGTCTCCGAAAAATATCCTAAGTATTAAAAAATTTTGAAAAATTAATGAAAAGTCCAAAATCCGTCGTTTCGATATTTTCAGAAGAAACTTATATCAAGTTTCACAATCATGTTCCAATTGTAGTTACAGAGAAATTGATTGGTAATTTCCCGTTGAATTTTCATGCAATAAATTATACAATAATTGTAAATGATTGAGGTCCTAAGTTTTTAAGATCTGCAGTTTTACCTGGGTGTGCGTGGCAAGGTCTTCGCTTTTTTTCGACGGCAAAAAATAGGGGTAGAGCGGGTTGCTCAGTCCCTCGCCCATGTCGGGTATGTGCAATGATTGCGTCATCTGTATGGAGGAGCTGTTGGGCTTCAGCGACTTGCATAAAAGCGGGTCAAACTCGTCGTCGCTATTTGGCGGATCCAACGTTATCAAGTCTTCTTGCACTTCTTGGGCTGGATCCTAAAACGAGAAATATTCTTCACTTCATCTTTTGCAGCAGTATTATAAATGAAAAAACACTCCTTTGTCCAAAATTATTGGGTACGGTTTAAATGATAACGGGTTTAAAAAATGAAAAAAAAAAGGCCTGATCTATGAAAAACTACTCTGTTCGTAATGAATCTTTAACCTTGGAAAAAAAAATGGAATGAATTGTATTTCAAAATTTAAGCTTTGTTCAGTTTTTGGCTGTGAGATTACAAATTTTTTCGACTTACAGGAATTTCAGAATTCGAGTAATTTACAATCCATTTAATAGTAACCAAAATATGGATCATTTAATTACTTTGTGATTTGTGGATGATGGAGCGTTCGGAAATATCACATCTTTCAATTCGTTCATCAAATTGATGTCTAATTCTGGCGGGGACTCCAAAGGCGAGTCCGGCGAATTTGGCTTCAATGGAGAGTATTGGTTCCTGAAAAATTTTCGTAAATTTTATTCTAACGTACTTCACAAGTTCTTAATATTACAGGAAAATTTTGTCTGAAATATCACATAACGGCACTGAAATTTATTTTGAAGGCCAGACATATGCAAAAGTTCCTGAGTTTCCAACACGTACATTTTTCACACAGAAACAATGTTTTAGGGTAAAACTAAATTTTTTTTTCACATAAATCAAAAGAGAAAAATTCACCTTCCATCCACAGCATTACTATTACGAAACCGAAGTTCTTTCCGATAACTGGTCGTGGCTGTGAATCCACTTGGAGGTTTCGAAGGTGAAATACACGACATCGGCCTTCTTTCAGTAGTCGGTGAACTCGGCGCTGATCTCGGTTTTTGGAACTGCATAGAATTTTCAGCTCTGCTCGAACGACCTTAAAAATTACCCCAACAAATCGATTTTTAAGAAATATTTCTCAAGACACTGATTTACATATGTCGGAAAATTTACCTTTCCACTTCAGTCCCTTGTAAACAGTTTTCATATCTTTTCCTCTGTCTTTAACCTGGGAAAAAAAATGCATAGAAAATACATCAACATTCCGAAATTGTTACGTGACCATAAAATTTCTGAGAAAAGAATAAAAGAAAAATAACAGGACCTTCCCGAAATAAAAATATCGGAAGTCAAATCAAAATTCGCAAAAAAAATTCAACACCTCCAACTTTTAAACAATCCCAAACGTTTTCATTTAGAAAATTTTCTATCTCCGATAACATGGCTTCAAGTGACTATAAGATTTGTAATCTCATCTTTTGTTCTTACCGATTTGACAGCGTACTTGACAGCCGGATTCGCCTAGAAATAAGCAAAACGTCAAGCAGAGGAAGAAAAAAAGACGAGATCGCAAAATTTCGTGAATATGAAAAATGTGCTTTATTTTGTACGAATATACATTAATGTCCATACAAAAAAAAGCACGATGATCATGTCAAATGAAGCCCATGGGATAATTTCGCAACGTTGTGATGACAATGACGTGAATGAATTTGCATATTATCAGTACCTTATCTTTAACACTTCGTATAAAAGCGGAGCCTTCCTTACGCATGGCGTAAGTCCACTCGCGATACTGCTGTACAAATTTGCTACTCGATTTGTCGGAGTAATTGCAAGCCTCCATTTCGAACTCGTCCGAAAAACCCAAGCCCGCGTTCAACATGTGCAGTCTTTCCTCTATGAACTGGAAACGAAAATTTTGTTCTGCTCAGTTTCACGTAATGATAACGAAAGTACGAATTATAGTCAGAAGTGTATACAAGTGTTCCTATAGGAACAGAGTATTTTTATATGACGGATTTTTGGAAAGAAAAGCTGGGAGAGAGAAAAATGAACAATAAACAGATAATTCCACCAGAATTTCCGAAAATGTTTAAAAACGCGTATAAATAAAACAACTGATAGTAGGAATATTCAGAAATTTTCGATTGCAGTTTTCATTTGAACTCAAATGTTTGAGCAAAAAGACTGAAACCCACAGATATTATCCCAAATTCATAATTGACAGAATATGTCGGGAATAATAAAAACCGTTCGAAATTCTCAAAAAGTCGTCCAATTTGTCATTTACGAACATGATGGTTTTTCGACTCATTGTCAATTTTTGTGAATTTGTCCGAAATATGATAGAGAACAATTCATCGAAAATGAAACGTTCTTAGGATTCTCACAATATTTGTAAATATTTAGAATTTCAGAAAATATTCGGAAATCTTTATAACTTCGAGAAAACCACCAATTTTTCGAAAATAAGTTGAAAAGGACAAAATCGTTACGGTATTAAGGAATTCATGTTCATGAAATCAATACAAGAAAATTTAGGAAATTTCTTCATTCCCGAAAATGCTCAAAAACTCCTATAAATGAGACAATGGATCGTAGAAATTTTCAGAAAGTTTCGATTCAACTTTTTATTTGAACTCTATCATTCAAGTAAAAAGATTAAAATCATCAAAATGATAACGGAACTAGAAACTTCGCAATATTAAGAAAAATTTTCAAATTTCTAAATGACTTTCGTGCATATTCTCGAATATTTATCACATTTAAAAAAATCTCCCCAGAAAGGGGAATATTAAAGAATTTTCTGGAACTGATGAAAATTTATAAAAGCAAAATTATTAACGGACGTTCTAACATCGAAGCCTTCACCTTTTCAATGTACGATATTCGGGATTATTTGGCAAAGACACGGTGAAGTGGTTATAAATTTCTAACGAGGCGCTTCAGATTGGGATGAGATTGGGACACATCGGAACGAATGAATTAAATCGAACGTGTATTGTCGATCGTAATATCAATTATTGTGATACGTCAAATAACTTCATTCATTCAAATGTGCATTACAATAAAACACTGCCTACATTTGTTTCTTCCAAAACGATAAAGAAAAAAAAAAAAATATTTGACAAGTTTCCTAAATTAATAATGGTATATTACGTGCCAAAGGGCAAAAAGTTGTTTTGGCCGAATGCAAGTTTATATTCCGAGACGAAGCCGAGTAATATAATCGCACGAATCTAAAAACTGTTTGCCCTTTGGCACATATGATACATTATACACCGAGGGCAATAAAAAGATTTTTCGGGCCCGAGCAGGCCAATAAAGGACCGTTTATTGCACTGAGATGTATAATAGTGTATTGTGCGACTAGTGGAAGAAGAAGATTTTATGCGCGGGAAATTGCTGCACGAGCGTAGCGAGTGCAGTAACATGCGAGTGGAGTATTCTCCGTCGACCAATAGTCGCACATAATACTTTATTCAACAACCGCGAGGAATATGTGACTTAGGGGCCCGCTGAAAGGGGACAAAATAATGGATTACCTGATAGATTGACGCAACAATCGCCCTGAGAGCGTTGCTACTTACTTTAGGGAGTTAAAAACTAATTATCGCCTTCGTCGCTTTGATTTTCATCGGGATTAGTTATGACTGTATTCAAAACTTTTGTAAACAACAACAAAATCATTTCAGCAATACATAGTTTTGTCATTTTGAGGTTAGGGTTGGGAACTTTGACGTTTTGATATATATGTCGAGTCGCTCGCCCGCCATCTTGTTTCCATTATCGCTGGAAGCAAGATGACGTTAACGTTCGAAATATGACTCTATTTTGTTTACAAATCGCTATATTGCTGTTTGAAAACAATATAAAAATATCAAGTCAACAATTTGAGAACAACATTAAAGTGATTTATGAGTCGCAATATCCCTTACATTCGCGTGAACGTTCCCTTCACCAACCTGTGGGAGAAGTAAATCAACCCGTGGGAAAAGTGAGTACTTCTCCCACGGGTTGGATTTACTTTTCCCATGGGTTGGTATTTCTCCCACGCTGTACGTCAACAATCAGGTAATTCATTATTTCTTTCACTCTCAGCAGGGCCCCGAAATCACATATTTCTCGCGAGCGTTGAATTAAGTTCATTAATACTTGTAGAAACACAGAAATCGATTTCCTCTCCGTTATTTTCCTTCTTAAATTACCTGTTGGAAAATTTGTAGTTCCAACATTTTGCGCAAAAAGGGTTGCATCGAGGCAGGACGATTTTCTACGAAGGCCTTCGAGTCGAAGGTGATGCGCTCCCCTTGATTAAGAATGAGCGCTTCTCTGTAGCCCGCGGTCAACTGTACCAGCGCCCTAAGGAACGCCCTGGACACGCCGTCGCCCAACAAACTCGGTTGGTTGCGTAAGGCTTTTTTCAAATTCCCGACGACGTCCTGCGGCAGGGAATCCAAGTCTTGAAACGGTGACTCGATGGTGTTGGAATCCGCGTCTAGGATCACAACGTCTCCCAAGTCGCTTTTGTTGACACGCTGCGAAAAAGAGGCCAAAAATTTACTTCCACATTTTCGTCATTCAGAAATGTGAACATCCATGAATTTTTAGGGAGAAGTGTATTGAAATAAACTTCAGATGAATTTATAGAAAATCTACGATAATTTTCAGAATCATTTGGCAATTTTTAAATTCAGCTCGGAATTATTTAGAAGTGTTCAGTTTCGAAAAACATCGAGAAAAATCGTCAGATTCTTTTCAGTTTCGTTGAATGCATCTAAAATCTTGTTAATTTATTCTTGAACACTCCGAAAAATAATCGAAAATTTTCCAAGATTTCTACAAACATTCTAAATGTTGTCAAAACTTCGATTGGTCCATATTTTTCGTATTAACTTTGTCACAAGGACCAAAAATTAAGTTCCTACACCAAATTCATGTCTTGTCCCACTTTATTTCTCCCTCAGACATCAAAAAACCCCGTAAGTCTGTCTCTTTTCGTCCTGATTTTTACATCGCGATCTCGTAAGACAAGTTAAATCGAAAAAACAATACCTGAAACGTGGTAGTCGGTACGCCAATGAGAAAAGGCATGGGGGCCAATAAATAATCCATCAAGGACAGGGGCAAAACTGGGATATAAATGTGCTGCCAGATCATTGGATAAATGAGCGCGTTGCAAGCCTGCACGCAAGCGCTCAATCGAGATAATCTCTTGGACGTGAAAATTATTCGACGCTCGTACAACATCGACGCGAAAACTGTCATCATGTTGTGCGAATCGACGGCGCTGAAATACTCCGTTAAATTCCTCTGCAACAAACATAATCATCTGTTGAATGATTCTGAATTGATGACTGACTATGTTTACACAAAATGCTAGATAGCGCAGGGACGCCATCGATCTTCTGAATAAACTTTACGCAAGAAAATAATTTTGTACCCATTTCAAAATGTTGAGTTTTTTTTTGTTTTTGTTTGAATGGTGACTGTTACGTATTCGAAAGTATAAAAAACTTACATTTTCTGGTATACTCGGTAATTGGAACTGTTTTGGACTAGGACAAACAAATACCTGAAAAAAAGTGATACATCATTTTCATTTCTTTATGCCCTGCTGGGTCATTAGCAAGGCTGTGCAATGATATAACATTGCATATCTTTGCATTACCATTACAGCGATCAGAATCTTCAAAAATATAGTGAATTAGAAGTTACAATTTAGGAAATGTTGAAAAAATTGAGGAATTTTGAAGAAACTTTAACAATTTTCAACAATCATGTGTGCGATAATTCAGAAAATTTTCATAAATTTCGAAGATTTCGAAGAATTTTAAAAATTTTCACGAAATCCGCATATTTTCAGAAATGTCAGAAGTTTTTGAGAATGACATGATTTCTCAATATTCCCGAAAACTTGAACATAAATTTTGAAAATTCTAAACAATTCAGCAATTTTTCGAACATTTCAACCATTTTCAAAACTTTAGAAAAGTTTTAAAAATTCCATGAAATTGAAAACATTCCAACACTTTTCAAAAATTCCAAAATTTACAAAAATTCTCTAGAACTTCAACAATTTTCAAAAATTTGGGGAATTCGAAAAAATTTTGACTATTTGCAAAACTTTGGAAAATTGTATAAAATTAAAGAAAATTCCAACAATTTCCAAAAACTTCAACAATTTCCAACAATTTTGGAAATTTTGAAAAATTTCTAAAATTCTAAAAAATGTCTGAAATCTTCAAAAATTTAATAAAATTTAAACCATTTCAACAATTTACAAAAATTACAGAATTTCTAGAATTTTTCCAAAACTTGAAGAATTTTCTACAATTTTAGAAATTTTGAAAAGGTGTACAAATTTTTGCGAAAATTTTAACCATTTTTAAAACTTTAGAAAATTTTTAAACATTCTATAAAATTGAAAAAATTCCAACATTTTCCAAAAAATAATTTACACAAATTCTCGAGAACTTCAACAATTTTCAACAATTTAGGAAATTTTGAACATTTTCAAAAATTTGGCCGATTTGAAAAAATTTTGACCATTTTCAATATTTGGGAAAATTTTTCGAAATTTTACAAAATTGGGAAAAATTCCAACAATTCCCAAAAATTAAATAATATCCAAAAACTTCGACAATTTCCAAAAATTTTGGAAATTTTGGAGAATTTCGAAAATTGCAAAAGATTTCAAACATTTTCAAATTTTAACAGAATTTGAAAAATTTCAACAATTTACAAAAATTACAGAATTTCTAGGAATTTTCAAAAACTCCAACAATTTTTCACAATTTCAGAAATTTTGAAACGTAAAAATTCTCAAAAATTCTCCGGAAATTTGCGAAAACTTTCAGAACTTCCGAAATTTCAATCTTAGGCAATAACATGCAACCTTATATCATTTCTCCTGACCCAGCTGGGTAAGAAAAGAACGCACACATGTTATGTAATTCTTGTTTTCTCATTAGGCAATTATTGAATATATTAGCATTTATGATTAGATATCGAAAATTAAAAAAAGGAAACTAACAATGTTCGATTCTGGCAAAGGAACCGTGATGGAAGCCCCAGCGATGGGAACTCCGCTGTTGTAAACATCTTCCAGAAATTTCCATAAATCGCCTTTGGTGCTCGTTATCAGGGTCGAAATGTGATTCAGCAATCTGGACGTGAAAATTCGTCCATTTTCAACAGAATATTATAACAAAATGAATCGTGGAAAAATTAAACTAAACAAAAAGTACACGCATAAAATATACGAATTAGAAGTGTAATGGGAAAAATTGTAGACGGAAATTTTTAATACTTCGAAAATCCTAAATTTTGAAATGCATAAAATTTTGGGTAACTGTGATATTTTGGCAGTATTACGTATTAGTCAGATGGTTTAGAAGAAACATTGTAAGAACGTACAATTGCGAAAATTTTTAGAAATTACGAATTCACGTATAATTTTTACAGATCTGTTATTATACCAAATATTTTTTATATATATTTATTTACTTGTAAAAAACTTCGTGCCAAGGAAGCGCGCTCAAAACGACCAGCGCAGCCTCGCTTTTTGGATCGTGCCGGCAAAAACCGAAAGTCCATTTTGAGTCGATGCTCGTTAACACAAACGAAAAGTGTTGAACGGATAAACTGCAAAAAGCAACCGACACCGGAAATTTCAAATTTGTATCCAGTAGAAAAATGTGAGTTTATAGGATCTTATTCATAGAAACTATAATACGATAAAGTTTTATAAAAATTTGACACTAGAAGTAATAGTAGATTTTCATTGTAATTCTTTTTAGATATGTTTTGTTTCATTTATTTTTTTTTGGACGAGAATTTTTTTTGTTTATTGCTGTTCGAGACAGAAGAAAATATGGAAAACATTAAAGTAGTTTGAATACATTTTTCTAATTTTTTTTCAGTTTACACGAAAATTGTATTTGAAGTATTTATTCCGTTTAAATTGAATACTAATATAATATTCATTTTTTTTTTTTTGCAATTCAATTCAATCGAAATTTTGCTTTTATCTCGCAGTGTCGTAATTAATATTTCTTATCATTGAATACTTTTCGAAAATTCCAAGACAGTGTTTCGAAAAAACATTCTTTCGCGAAAAAATCACGAGTTTCGTTTTTTATTTTGTATATAATTTCGTACGCTTGGAAAATCGTACTTAACTGTGATTTTTCAAAAATTTTACTATAAAATAAAAAACTTTGAATAATTAAAAAGTTAATGTATATTGCAATAATTCAAGTGAATCAAATAATACGAATTTTCCTTTTTTCATTTCTTTTTTTTTTTAATTTGCTACATTAGATAATATTGCACAAAATTGAACTAAATTTTTCCAGCAATTACGAACAAAACTCTTTTTAAATAAAAACAACAAAAACGTTCAAGCCATTAATTTTAATTCAATTATGTAAATAATTTGAGATTAAAAATCAGTCATTCTCTAAAACAAAAAAATTTGTACGCATAATTCGGCGATTTCTATTTTTTAACAGCTTCTAGAATCCGCTACATTATGTGTAATTAAAACATCTGCAGTTTCAAATTTTCTTTACACATTCAAAAAATGTGTCCAATGAGTTTTTTAATTTGAAAAAAACTTGAAACGACTTTTTTATTATCACTTTCAACTTTAATCATAATCATTTTTCATTCATCAAATGTAATTAATTCACAAGGACAGAATACTTCTTAATTTTTTTTTACTCACTTTTCTAATTCACAAGGATATGCAAATTTAGGAACCGACTTCAGAATTTCTTTGTCAGTAAATGAATCAGGGTATTTTTGCAAAATCCACGCGGATTTTTCTCCCATAGGCGCCGCGACCTCGCAAAAACACTCGAAAAGCTGCTTCACATTTTCCCTGTAATTTAAAAATCATCCATTTTTCATCTTTCGAAACTTTCAACATGAACTTTTAATTTTTTTTTTTTTTTTCGTAATTTATAAGAGAAAAAAAAACCAGAAAAAAATGACATGCACTCTGCTGCCGTACAAATTAAAAAGATATTTTTTTCATTATCCGCGAAAATCACATTCTAAATAATTTTCGAAAATCCCCTCAAAAAATTTACCACAATTCGAAAATTTCTTGAAATTTCTGAATTATTTCAAAATTTTCCGTTCCAAAATACTTCGAAAAAGTGCCAAATTTCGGAAGTGTATGAATTACGAAAATTTTACTAAAATTACAACATTCTACATAAATTTGAATATAGTTCCGAATTCTCGCAAGTAAACTGAAAATTTTCAAATTTTCAGATGTCTTGAAAATACCCGAAATTCCCAAAACTCGAGACATTTTTGATTAATTTTTTAGATTCCCTAAACTGAGAAAAATTCACTATGTATTATTATCACTATAATCAAATTCTAAATAATTTGTGAAAATCTCCAAAGAAATTTTACACGATTCGAAGGTTACCGAAATTTCCGAATTATTCATCTTGAAATTTTCAATCCCAAAATACTCCGAAAAGGTGCCAAATCCTAGTAAATATGAATTTAGTAAATTTTAACAAAACTTACAAAGTTCTACATAAATTTGAATACAGTTCCAAATTCTTGCAAATAGACTAAAAATCTAAAAATTTTCGAATGTCTTAAAAATACCCGAAATTCCCAAAACTCTAGACTATAATTCTGATTAATTTTTTTAGGTTCCATAAACTGAGAAAAATTCACGATGGTTTGAAAATTTTATAAAAATTTTGCCTATAATATATTCTAAAAATCACGAAAAATAGTCGAAAATCTCTCATTTTTTCCAAATTTTCAAAGTGCAACGAAATTTTCACGAAAAATGTATAAAATTACGAAATGACTGAAAAAATTTCGATCGTCGAAAAGGCGGTAAAAAAAGCGTTTTTGCGCGAAACTAAAAAATTCTTAGATTTTTTACAATTATAAAAATTTCAACAATTCTATAAGTATCAAAAATCGTGAAAAATATAAAAATGTTGTAAATTTTCGGAAAATCGTAAAATATTGGACTTCTAGAAAATTCGTTAATTTCAAAAAATTCGAAAATTTCCGAAAGTAAGAAATATATAATAATCGGAAAAAATAATTGAAAATTAAGAACTTTTTGAAGGAATTCAAAGTTATGGAAAATTCAAAATTTCGGGAGTTACTGAAAGATTTGCGAATTGGGACAATTTTGAGATACTTAAAAATCTCAGATTTCCGCTTCTCCCGTTTTTTTCAGTTCATTTTCTGAAATTCAGGCGTTTCTCAGATCGGTTAAAAAAAATCGTTTAAAACTGTAAAAAAACGTTTATAATCGGTTTTCTACGGGTTTTTTATGCCGCCAAGGCCAAAAAACCTAAATAATCTAAATAATCAAAAATCGAAATAAACTATTATATTGATATTGTCTAAACCTTCAAAATTCTCGAATTTTACATAAATTCTTTTGATTTGAGCATTACAATTCACAATTTACAAAATTTTCAAATGTAATTACAAAAGTCTGTAAAAATCAAAATTTTCCAAACTTGTTTCTAATTTTTTGCATTTCTTGATTTGAATTAAAATTATCATCATGGAAAAATTGAAAAATTTTGTTTAGATAATTTCTACATGTTTTAAAGTCATACGATCGAAATAATAAGTCACCTCTATTTTAGAAAGTCTTTTAATTCTATTAAAATTTTCAAAGTTCATTCAGAATTCCGATCCGAAATTTCAAGTACAGCAAATCAACCTCGACTGTCCAGATCGAATCCAAGAACACCTATTTCTTCTGACACTTTTCAAAAAAACCTTCCACTGCCCACACTCAATGACTCATGCCAAAAGAATCAACATTTTTCTCATTACAACATCCGCACTTTCAACACACTTGAAATAATCACTGACAATCTCTATTCAACCATCCTTCCATCTTCCAAAACGATTCTTTGATCCCGAAATTAATCATCGTAGATTGTCCAAGAAAAGCCCTCTACGTAATAAAAATGCAGTGGAAAAACTTGCCTCAATCTGGAGCCCATAGCGAAACGATGTTAAATAGTGTTGACGCAGAGATTAGTCTCGGGATATTCGCCTGTCATCATCTCGCACGGCGCCGCATTTTTTTGTCAACCGAACAAAACTGTCACTGTCGCGAGAGTTTCACTTTGCCCCGACATATTCGCACGCGCAAATGCACGTAACGCGTATATGCACGTCACGAATCCGTATTCCCGATTCTTTACTGACATTAGACTTTACGCAATCGAAGCTCAACTCGTTGAGAACGCATTTCGTTGCATGTCGTCGCGGTCGGACTGCGCGGATATCGCGGTTGTGATCAATTGTCAATATTGTGATTGTTGACATATCGCCTGCGCGCGCGATATACATAGCACTGCTGTATATGTAAGCTATATATCGATAGGCGAAGGCATGCGATAGTAACGATAGTACATATGTCGCATCGACATTCGTAACGAATATCGGAATGACTTATGTGATG
>JAPYZK010003478.1:0-27874 GCA_030522785.1 Platygaster equestris | reverse complement strand
AGTGTCAAAAATTTCATGTTTCACTGATTGGTTTTTTCAAAAATCACGCTTGAACGTCAAAAATCGTCGTTTTCGAGAAAAATGACAGCTAGAATGAGTAAATATATCACATAAGCAGACACGACCTCGCGCTCCCATTGGCTCTCAAATAGGGAACTGTATTGTGATGTAGATTGTGATATGCATAGACAGGGGATATATATGGACATATGGTACGAGTACAATCCGGAAAAACTTTTGGAATCGATTGTACCAAAGATACGACCTTAAAAAAAAATCTAACCTCGATACGAGGTCTCCGAAGATGCATACCTCCACAAATCACAATAAATCACAAACTCAAATCAAAAAATCACAAACTTTTGGAAAATTTCTCAAATTCATAACTCGGAGCCAAAAAAAACTTTTCTGAATCATTTTAATTACGAAATATTCCAACTACGCAGTTTTTGCCATCAAGTCGAAGTATTTCGTAATCAAAATAATGAAAAACGATCATTCTTATCTCAAGAAAAATTCAAAAAATGTACTGCAGCGTGAACATGGCGTTGAAAATATGCAAACATCCAATTTAAGTTAACTTACGACCTAAAATTACAACAACGCACGTACAAAGAGATAACATCAACGGGGATACACTTTTTTTATCTTAGATTGTCTTCGCAGTCACTTTTGATATTTTGCTATATTTTTGAGAACACTAAGCCTTACTTTTGTAATTTGTACTGGAACACATGAATTGCAAATGCGAGAGGCGCATTTTAAAGCTTCGTTCCATCAATAAAATATAATCTAAATTGGAAAACTAGCTATCGTCATTTATCCTAGGTATAGGGAATTAATATGGTACTTGATACGGATGTAAAATTTTAGTGACCCAAGATGGATCCTTCATTGATCGTGTAAATAGAAATATAAAAAGGAGATTTGTCTTATGCGTATAAAAATAGTTGAAGCTACCTAATAAATCTGACATGATGAGATGTTTCACTTTTTAACACTAAAGTAATTGCACAACGGTTGCATCATTGCGCGAATGGTGGGAACACTCCAAGCTCTGCCCAGAACTTTAAGGCGCTTGGTTTGGGTGAGATCGGCGTCCGTGTAGTGGCGGGGAAATCCGAAAATTCGCTCGAGTTCGGAGACCCGGAGAACGTCACATTTTCCGTTCATCATGATGGGTTTCAAGCTGTGGCGTTTTCCTGAAAAATGGATCAGTATTATTAGAACTGATGACTCATTGACTTGATCGATATTTTTCATCAGAATGGAAAACACGTTTTGAAAAAGTGATTAAATTACACTGGTAATTTAAATCGAATAATATGGAAACTGAATCACAACAAAGAATAACCTTCTCTCAAAGAGTTGCTGCATGTCGTCACGGTCCTAATTTTCTTGACCAAAGCCGACCTGCCGCAATGGGGGTCCAACATGTCCTGCAGATCGGGAGAAGACGTGGACGCCAGACCCATTGGCAAATTATTCCAGTACAGCCTCGGTCTGTGCATCGCCGAAAATTGCGCCGAGTCGATAATATCCGGTTCCTGTCCGAATTTTCTGAAAAGAAAAATATATATACAATACTAAAATACGAAAATTTTGATTCGTAACTATAAATTCCCATGAAACCCATAGAAAGACAACAATTTTGATAATTAACGAATTGTGAATAAAAATTGAAAAATTTGGACGATTCAACAATTTAATTGATATCTAGTTTTGATCTGCTCAAATTTTCTAGAGACAACAAATATTTTTGCTCTACAGCTTATGCAAATTTGACGATACTAAAAAAGATAAAATGTATCCAAAAAATGAATATTTCCTACTCAGATATCTTGTTCCTGAATTTTGCTGGCATCGAGGCAACGTTTTCGAAGAACCAGAACAAGTGATGCTCTTTGTTCAATGTTTGTAGTGTTTCTTTGATTCTCAGGTATTCGTAGAATAAAACTCCTGTACCAGTCGGGTCTGAAATCACATTTTCGATAGCTTATTTCGTGATTTTACAATACTTTTCAGTTCTTGGTAACTCATTTTGCGTAATGACGAAATTTCCTGAAAATTCCATAATTTCGTTTCTTCTAGAACTCCTGGCTTTCCAGAGCCGTCACAACCCTGAATTTGAAAAACACGAATTCACATTCAAAAAAGCTCACCATCAAGACCTTTCCGATTAGGATTAGCAATGCTCAAATCGTTGCAAGGCGATCCGCCAATCAAAAGATCAATCGGCGCTAATTCCCTGAGTTTCGCCTCGTCGATGTTTCTCACGTCCCCGAGATGTTTGATGGCAAAAGGATAGTTCATTCCAGAAACTTTCAGGGCGTCAGGGTCTATTTCACTCGCGTAATAAAATTCCATTTCGATCCCCAATTGCTCCAAAACCAAAAGCCCTGAAAAAAATCAATTTTTTATCCTCAAAAATGCATGTATGATAGCCTAATTAATCTTGATATATGAATAAACAGATTAAAAAATGAAAGAAAATTTTTAACCAAAAATAGACGATGTTGAATGAAAAAAAATTCTATTATTCACGAAAAAATTTTTTGAAATAAAAAAACTGACTTGTTTAAAATTGAAATATGAATAAACAATTACAAAATTAAAAAAAAATTTTTAACCAAAAGTACACGATGTTGAATGAAAAAAAAATTCTATCACTCACGAAAGAAAGTTTAGAAATAAAAAAATTGGCTTGTTTCACGTATAAACGTACAATTTTTCAAATTCTATGTATGATTACTTTAATTGTATTTTTTTATTTATTATTCACCAGTGGCAATGCCATCGAAAAGTGACAAAACCCGTATTTTTCTCTTGGACCCATCAGGGTTTAAAATTGGACTGGCGACGTCATTGTGACTGGAATTAAACAAACTTCTGCTCCTTTGTTCGTAATTTTGCTGTGGTTTCACATAAGCGCCTCCCATGTCCTTGGAATTGTCCTCGCAAAAAAAGCAGTTCCAGGGGTCGCGGGCCATCAAATCTTTGTAGGATTCCGGGGCAATCAAATACTTCAAACAAGCAGTGCAATAAACTCTAAAAAAATTATTTGCAAATCATAAAAAAATGAAGAAAAACCAAGTTGCTTCGAAATAAATTGAAACAATAAATACAATGGGCAATCGGGAATGGAGCACATCGCAACGACTCCGGATCCGCCACAAAGCGAACAGTAGTACTGAAATGAAAAATTATTGATTAAAAATTTTTTCTTTTTATAATTCCAATTAAAAATTATACTACGAAAATATTGGAAATTCGTAAGAAAAAAATGTCAATCATTAGACAAAAAATTCATAAAATATATGAAATTCTCCACTCTACTAAATAAGAATAAAAAATGAAATTTTAATACGTACATAACTGATATGAATTTCGTATTCATTTGTTTTTTAAACTCACGCATTTTCCGTCTTCTCCGTACATGAAAATAGTCGGCACGAAATCGTCCTGAAATTACGAAAACATGAAAAAATCGTCAGAAATATCCCTACTCCAAAAATAAGTGCTTAAATGCGTATAAAAAAAAATACCATGCATTCCGAGCACAATCTGCCGGTGAAAAATGGGTGTTCATGGCTGACGTCTTTGATTTTTTCTAAACACCCCAAGCAAATTTCCCCGATGTTCATTTTCCCTTTTTTGACTTGTTTCATAGCCTCTGCAAAAAAATGATCAAAAAGTATTAAAATTTGAGTGACCTTGAATTGTTAATAATAATTTACTTATTCATAATTATTGATGACTGAAAAATTACCACTCATCCTGATGTTATCCTCTCGAGCCCCTCTGACAGTGACATGAATTTTCCGGTAGCAAAGTTTTTCCCAGATGATTTTCGGGTACCTACAATTTTCCGGGTCGACTCCAGAATATCCTTCGTCCTCGACCAAACCTTCCGGCGATGGCAACCACTCAAGGACGTCCTTAATCGTCCAATCATCGGTTTTCGCTCCGTAAATAACACAAAAATCCTGTAAACAAAAAAATCATCATTTTTACCAACAACTAATAACAATATCATCAATCACGAGTCATTTTTGTCCTATTCGTCGACTTCCTTACTTTGGCGGCATGCAAAATAGCTTCGATGTAATATTGTTTTTTCGACTTTTCCATGTGTTCTTTCAATTCTGAAAGACCGTGAACGAAAGACCACAAAGTGTCATGTCCAACCTGGAAAAAATCATCGTTTTCTAAATATTGTTGAACTTCAATATCATTTTTCATGATTCAAATTATTTTCGTACCTGAGATAACATGAAATCGCCGTACCACATTACCCACTGATTTCCGAATTTCGGTTCGTTCATTCCAGCGTCTTTGAAATCGACGATCACAGCTGTAAAAAAAAATTGAATCCTCCAAAAACTGTGTACGGTATCGGAGAAACATTTTTGGAAATTTTTTTACCTGGCCACCAATTGTGTCCCGGCACTTTTCCCCAAACGAAAGTGCCGATTTTTTGATCAATCAAAGGAAGGTATCCTTTCGGGCTTTCTTTAATGTCCAAGGGGGAGGGAGTTTCCGGAGTCGAGGAGTTCTGAGACGGAGTTGGAGAAGCTAAAATCATTTTCAAGTAAATTTTTCAATTAATGTTCAAAATAATGATCATAACGATTGTTTTTCAATGCGTACGGTTCTCTTTTTCTTTTTCTTTTTTCAGCAAATACTTCGCAGTTCTCGGCGCGTTGATTTCTTTAAACTCTTCCAATTTTTTGCTGATTCTTTCCGGATAGGGAAAATATCGTATATCATCAACTAAAATAAAAACATTTCATTTGAACGAATGTAGAAAATATTTAGAAATTGAAATTAATGTTGAAACTCACGATTTTTGTGAGTGAGAATGTATTTTTCTGCCCATTTGCTGAATGGTTTGGTCAAAGTGAAGTTGAACTTGGAGCGAAACAGCTACGTAAAGAATTAGCACTTTCAAAAAACCGCTCAGAATTTAAATACTTGATCAATTTTTTCAACGCTCGTAAAACTTGCCTCTATCACAGCGTAACATGCTTTGTATTTCGCATTATTCGATTTTTGAACCTCCAGTTGGGCCACCAGCCGAGACTCCAAATTTTCGGAAAAAAGTCGGATTTGAGATAAAGCACTGAGCTAAACAAATTTTTCAATCGTATGTAATTGTTTCGTTTGTTGTCGAAAATTTGTTGAGTGTATGTTTTAATTACTTGAGTTATTTGGTTCTCTCCTATCCAAAAAACCCATAGACTTCCAGGTTCTGTGATGACCATTCCCGCATCTTCGGGGTCGATAATCAGGGCTATAAACAATTTCGTAGTTTTTGACAACTTTCTGTACAGTACTATGAAAATACTTAAAAATAATTCAAAAAGGAATATTTACTCGAAAACTACAGGAAAATGATGAAAAACTCATCAAAATCGTTGTTCACGAATACTGAATTAAAATCATCTCGTAGTTTTCGTAAACTTTCATTGAAATCATCCAAAGTAATAAGAAATCAGAATCTCTACTCATAAACTACATTAAAACGACGAGAAAACCTCAGAAAGATCATTTTTAGTTTTTGAAAACTGTCTGTATAATACTACGAAAATATTTCAAAATAATTTAAAAACGAATATTTACTCAAAAACTACAGGAAAATGATGAAAAACTCTTTAAAATCATTGTTCACGAATACTGAATTAAAATCATCTCGTAATTTTCGGAAACTTTCTTTGAAATCATGCAAAACAATAAAAATCAGAATCTCTACTCATAAACTACATTAAAATGATGAGAAAACCTCAGAAAGATCATTTTTAATGACTATTGAAATAAAATAATCAGATTTTCTAAATTACCTGGCCACCATCCCTGACAACTGCCCCAAACAATCTGTCCCTTACGAAATTGGGGTCCACTGAGAGCTTCAACTTTCTTCTTCAACTTTTCTTTTTTCTTCACCTGTGGTTCCTGCCCTTCCCCAGTGATTTCCTGAACAACCCTCCGCGTCACTCGACGTTCCCCACCGTCACAGAGAGACAAACTTTCCTCGTACAATTTCTGTTGCAGCTCAATTTTGTTTATCCCCTTATACGTTTTGTTCACAAAATTCAAAGGATCTCTTTTCTGTCTTCTCTTCTCTTTTTCAACGCCAGTATCCTTTTTGTTCTCCGTTTTCTTCGAATTTTCCAGTTTTTCTTTTTTGGTATCAGCGTCATTTTTTTCTTTCGTAAAACTAGAACTCTTCACATCGTCTTTCTTTTCACCATTTTCTTTTTTGGTATCGATAAATATTTTTTCTTCCGAGGAACGAGAACTTCCTCTCCTGTCTTTTTTCCCTTCATTTTCCTTTCGAACAACTTTTTTCGGCGACTCTGGTTTTTTCACGGAATGTCCCTCGATTTCGGAATAATTTCTAGTTTTTCTGATTCGCCCAGATTTTCTCGTAACCAGTGGAAAATTCTGGATTTCGCTATTTTTCCTCCTACCGACTCTTTTTTTTATCTGGCGAGTGGGAATTTTCTTTTTTATGTTTGTGGAATATTTTTTTGGAATTTCAAAATCCGAGTCCTTATCAGATTCATCCCAGTAGCTACATTCGGAACTCTCGCTGGAACTTTCATTGTCCACGCCATTTTCTACAGGAAAATTCTGGGTTTCCCTTTCACCAGAACTTTCACGGTTCTCACCATTTTGTACAGGAAAATTCTGGATTTCCTCGCTTTCCCTGGTCTGAATTTCCATGTTTTCTTCGCAAGTGTCAAGTTCCATGGGAACTTCGAAAATTTCGGAATCGGTTCGTAGGGAGGAAAAGTACGATGTATTGGCATTTTCGTAGATGATTTGGGGGTACATGTCTTTAGAGGCGTTTTCTTCATCAGAATTGGGGGAATATTCAAAATCGTCGTCGCAATCTTCCGGGACGGAATTTTCCGGGGAAATTTTGGCATCTTGAAAATTATTAGGGGACTCGACGAGGCCTAGACCTTCCGCACAGACCCAAAGCCAAACGTTATTTTTTGCCCAACGTTCAATGACTTTTTTCCGACTCGATCGACGCACTCTGTGCTGCTGAACAAAGTCAGATGAAAAATTATCAACTTCCGAAGTCATAGGAGAAAAATCATCGATGATTAAAATCGAAGAATCATTAAAACGAACAAGTATCGATGATGTTAATCATTGATCATTTTCAGGGAACGCGAATTTCGGGAAAGAATTTTTTTACAGTCGGTGAATGAAAGGGTTTGTTTGATTATTCGCGGGTAGTTCAAAGGGGCCGACTTTCACGGAAGAGAGATGCGATTTTCAAATGGTTGTTGTTGTTGTTGGGGCGCTGGGTTGTGGTGGGGTGGGTGGTCTGGTGTCTGGGAATTTTCGTAAGGGTGACTTTAGAATTGATTTTCGTGGTTTACAGATGTCAAGGAAAATTTGATCTTTGGGTGCTTTTGGATTGAATTATTGATTTTCAGTCAACGAATAATTGAATAGTAACAAGCATTTCCAAAATTGGAAAATCTGTAAGACTGTACTTTTTTAACGGTTTTTACTTCGAATCTGGAGCAATGCCCGCAAGGTACGTCCTCGAAACTCTCGAATCCCGATTCAAAGCGCGCGTTATTCTCGCTAATTCATTTCGAAAAAATGCACGTGCGCAATCGTCAATTCCGTCACGTCTTTCGCCCATGATTTTCACCTCGCGAATTCTTTTTTCGCAGAATCTGGCACGTTGCCCATACCAAAATTTAGTTTCACTATCATTTGAAATCACGTGATTTCGTAGTTAGACTACACCATCTTAGCTGATTCAATTTTCACCCCAGAACTAAAAACTCAAACACAAATTGCCCGAAATCCGAAAAATTCGTTCGTAAAAATTTCCAATAGCTGTTCCAGATTTTCCGCTATTTTTCCGGCAAACCCCAATTTTGGTTTCGTCAATGGCGCGCTTTTCTGCGTGATTTATATATCTCGTTCCCGATTAAAACCACCCAAACTCGCCCCATTCATGAGTCTCTTGGATACCCGCCAAAACTGAGTCGTTTTCGCTAAATTTAGAATCTCAGGTCGGGCGTGAATCCAAACTTAAAGCGCCATTTTCGAGGTTTTCCTAAACCCGCGTTTTCTAAACACGGGAAATTACCGATGGAAACAGGAATCCGATTTTGCGCTCAAACATCCTGCGAGGTATTGTTTGTTTTTTTCTCCCTTTTGCCGGTGCATCTGCGATGCACGTGCGACATTTTATTTCGAGAGCCGGGCGAGTTTCTGCCCTCGAAGTTCATAAATGCACGGATTAGAGAACGTTTCTTAAATGAACTTCAAAAAAAGGGCAAAAAGTAAGGTGGCAAAAAAATCAAAGAATTCCAAAGTTATGTCTATTTTTATGACGGAATTTATTCTTTCGATTTACCCATTCAGTTTTTGTCAATTAAATTTTTTGGCGAGAAAAAAATCCACCAAGCCGGGAATCGAACCCAAGACCTCCCAATTTCACGTCGGGTGCTCTGATATGAAATTGGAATTAAACTGCCAAAAATTGAATGGGTACATCGAAAGAATCAATTCAATCATAAAAATTATTACTAACCCATCGACAATGCATTCTATCGTTTGTGTCTATTGTTAGAAACGTATATTTCTGAACCTATAAATTCAACACGATCGACTTTTTGCAAGAACCACCAATAATGTCGGATCAGATAATAAACAATGTTTTCAACTCCCTAAACATTGGCTTTTAAAATAGTTGCTCGACGTTCGATCTCGTATCTTGTAACAATGCCGCGAGTTATAGCGCAATAAAGTGTACGGGCACGAAAAATTTTATGTTTCCGAGTGCGTTCAGCGAAAAGGCTTTGCGGGCGAAAATGAAATTACACGCTTCGTAATTTGCCCCGCGGCACGTAACTTTGCGGCAAGCCGCTGCTATTGTCGAAAAGCCATAAAATACGTTTTAAAACCCCACAAAATTTAATCATCCCAGTCACGTTTTTCTGATAGCAAACATTACCTCTAAATGCGTATTCTAACCGTATAAATTCAATTAACCAGGTCAAATCAGGTAAAAATCCTTAAATTTCGAAAATTCTAGGCTTTGAAATTACAAAATTATTTATAACTTCAAAATTTCGAAATTTTTGAAATTTCTAGGATTTAAAAACTTTTAAAATGTTCGAATCTTTGAAACTTTAGAAATTTTCGATACTTTCAAAAGTCCGAAACTTAACAACTTAAAAACTTCAACTTTTCGAAACTTAAAAAATTTTCGAAATTGTCATAAACTTTAAAATTCCGAAACCATTCGAATTTCCGAAATTTATAAATCTTTCTAAACTTCAGAACTTCATCATTCTTCAAAACATCGAAATTTCGAAACTTCGGAATCCTTGAGAATTTCCGAATTCACTGAAGTTCGTTAAAAATTCAGGATACCAAATTTTCGTAACTCCGAAACTTACAAGGCTTCAAAACTTTAAAATTCTTCAAAACTTGTGAACTTCCGAAATTTCCAAAAGTTGACAACTTTCAAACTTCAAAACTTTCAGAACTTCAAACACAATTTTCCAACACGAAAATTATTTTTTCTGTTCCAGAAACGAGTGATTCCGATGTAACCGTAACTCTCGGCGAAAAACTGAACTTGAAATGCACGTCGAACTCAGAAGCGAGCGCGACTTGGTACCGAGATAACGAAGTTTTCCTACCCCCATTACCAAGAGTACGTGCTATGCGACAAATATTGAGATTCAAACACGTGGAACTCGAAGATTCCGGAATTTACGGTTGCTACTTGAAGACGACGAAGAATTCAGAATGGAGGAACATTTCGATCCACGTGGAGCAAGTGCAAAACGACGAGTTTCAAGAAGAAGACGAAGAGTTGGGGAACATCCTCGGGGCCTTGAGGCCTGAAGAGGAAACTAACGAATTAGACCTCGAAAATCAAGGTATTTACCACGTAGAACATAAATCTGTTCAATTTTCTAGGCTTTCACGTTTCGCTGGAATAACGCATAACCTCCATTTCTCCAGAGGTTCCAGAAGTCAGATCGCTGCACTTGGAAGCCGACCTCGACAACGAAAAAATGGACAACGAAAACGCAGGCGAGCACAACACGACCGCTCCAGAAAGCGCCCCCTCATTCAACAAAACCGACGAAATGCACGGATCCGTGGTTAAACCCGCGGGAAACATGGTCAGGCTGCGGTGCCCTGCAATCGGGAACCCGAGGCCCAACATAACCTGGCTCAAAAACAACGAGGAGCCCAAAAGAATGTTGGGAACAGTGATCAGGAACAAGTGGACCCTCAGATTAGAAGACATCGTCATCCAGGACAGCGGAAACTACACTTGCATCGTCTGCAACTACTTGGGCTGCATAAGTCACACCTTCAAAGTCGACGTAATCGGTAAGCTTTGCTTCGAATTCGTGATTTTCCTCGGGAGGACAGAATTAGCCATGGAAAATGTTCTCGCTTTTTTCGAAAATATCATACGAGTCGTGGAAAAAAGTATGTTGGTATATGATGGAAAAAATGGGAACGTTTAGAGCGATTTCCGCACAAGCCGTACATCAACATGGATTTCCCGAAGAACGTGACGGCTTTGATAAACAGTACGGTGACTTTCAAATGCCCGATCGTGTCGGACTTAGAGCCGTTCATGCAGTGGGTCAAGGTCGACGAGTACCCGCGGGACCAGAACAACACGCCCAACGGGACGTTGCTCCAGGTACAATCCCGCATTTGGGATTCACTGGTGGAAGTTCCTGGACGCTGGCTTTCATTTCCGTTTTGTTCTGGGCCATTTATGTATTTCACTGGGTTTCGTGGGGGGTGGAGCGGGGCGAGGTGAAAAATGACGAAATCATCAATTTATTATTTCAGTGATGAAACAGTTTCAAGCTTTTTGAAATTTGGATATTTTGAAAATTCTTGGATACTTGAAGTTTTGGAGATGTTCCAAGATGATTGAAATGAATCGATATTTCTTTAAGTCTGAAAGAGGTTATCAAAATCGCCGAATTTTTAATTATTTACCTATGAGTCAGTATTTGTGAAAAATCTAGAATTTCGAAAAAACCTTGGCTTCTTCAATTACAGAATTACCGAAAATTTTTCGCCATTTTCCAAAATCGCCCCATTCCTCTGTCAAAAACTACTCATCATTCCATTCAAGGGCAAGCAGGGCAATGGTGGAGGTCCAGCAGACTTTCGAGAAAATTTCGGAATCGGAAAATTGTGTCTTTCATTCCAGATTTTTTAATAATTCTTCCATTTCATAAAACGCTTATTTCCACGCAGCTTTTCCTTCTTCGCCTCATTGAGAAAACACGGCTTCCAAAATTTATCTGACTCGAAACTCACTTGATTCTAGTAACAATCTTGTAAATCAAGCTTAAGTGGTACATTTTACTCGAAATGAGTGTAGAATTTTCACTTAATCTCGACTTGCGGGACATCAACTCGAATTTATTGAATCTTCGCTTCGAGGGGCGATACACTCTGGGAGTCAACTTGGGAATCAAACTGGGAGTCATAATTCCCGTGACTCCCATAATGGGAGTCACGGACAGGGCCGTCCCTAGGTTTTGCAGGGCCTAAGGCAAAGATTTTAGCCGGGCTTCCTCAATTAAATGTTGTTATGGATAAGAAATTGGTATTTTGACGTTTCGGAAATATTAAGAGTCCTGAAAATATTGGAATACAGAAGTTTTAAATTTTTCAAGATTGAAAATAATTGAGTTTTGGCATTTTTGAAGGTAAAAACTCAAGGTTTTAAAATAAGGTCTGGAAATTTTTCAATTTTTGAAGTTTGTACGTATTTTGAAGTTCTGAAGCCTAGAAATTTCGAAATTTTTGAAATTGTAGAATTTTGAAATTCCGAAATAATGAAGTTTTGGAACTTGTGAAACGTTGAAGTTTTTAATTTTCGAAGAATTATAAAGTTATACAGTTTTGGTATTATCGGAAATTTAACAAGTTTTTGAACTGTTGGAATTTTGATTTTGTTGAGAATGTTCATAAATTTTGAAATTTTAGAATTTTCAAGATTGAAAATTACTAAGTTTTGGCATTCTTACGGTTCTGGAAATTTCGCAAGTTTTGAAGTGCTCGAATATTCTGAAATTATGAAGCTTAGAATTTTAGAAATTTGAGAAGTTTTTCAAAAGTCGGAAATTTAAAGTTTTCGAGAGTTTCCAAGAACTTGGAAGTTTCGAAGAATTTCAAAGAAGGAAAATCATCAAGTTCCGAAATTGTTGAAGTTCTGGGAATTCCGCATACTTTCAAGTATTTCGAAGTTTTACGTGAAGAAATTTCAAAATTTTTGACATTTGAAGATTTTGAAGTTTCAAAGTTGCACAGTTTCAAAATTTTCAAAATTCCGGAACTTTCAAACCTTTGGAAATTTTGGAATTTTATGGAACTGTGAAGTTTTGAGAACTTTAATTATAAAGTACTGAAGTTTGAAAAGTTTCGGAAATTTTGTGAGTTTTAAAAATGTTGGAATTTCGAAGTTCTCGAAAATATCCAAGAACTATGAAGTTTTTGACAATTTCAAACATTACATTTAATTGAGCTTTGGCATGTTTAAAGTTTGACATCGTTGGGAATCATGACTTCCAACTTGAGAATCATGACTCCCAAATTGGGAGTCATGTGGGAGTCGACTCCCATGACTCCCATTTATCGGAGAATGAATCGCCCCTCGCTTAGCTCAAATAAATTTGATAAGTACATCGTAACTAACGTGACATGCGTCGTAATAAAATATCGTTTGAATTCAATAATGTCAAGCCTAAAGCTCATTTTGAACAGCAATTAAATAAATTAGTTTTCATAATTCAACGACATTTTATTACGAACCCCCGCAATCTTCCGGAAATATCTCTATGAAAACTACCATTGATGTCGTCATTACAAAAACCCATCTCGATCATCTATACTGCTTTTGGTGACGCAGGGTGCATCGAAAACAAAAACAAAAAAATAAAACAAAATTCCCACTCGTGAATAGCTAGTTCGTAAGCAACTTCTTTGTCTGTCGGTGAAAGAAATCTGTGAAAAACGGTGGTTGGGTCTATTTTCTCTAGAGGGTATGCGGCACCGGCCGATTTTGACGAGAGCACCCGCGAACACGACCGCACTTATCGGGAGCACCGTTAACATGACCTGCGAACTTCTTTCGGACGCGCACCACCACCAAGAGTGGTACCACGGCTACCACGCGACTTTCGATACCGTCAACCAAACCAACGAAAGCTTGAGGGTCGAGACCAAGGTGGGCGCCCTGGCTTTTCCGCTTCTCCCCGCACTTTTTCACGCTTTTTCCTCGATTTTTCATGACTCGTGAATTTGACACCTGTATGTTTTTGTGTTGCGTTGGTAGGCTAACCTCGATGTAGATACGCATGGATTTGCGGAACGTGGAATGTTTTTCTTGTTTTTTTATAGTTCTTGGTACGAACATTTCACTACGAATGATTTCGTTGACCTTTTGGTGATCCGATCGATTTTACATATTTCGAACGTTTTTGTTTCTGCCGAATCTAGTTTCATATTTAACGATAAAAACTCTTACGATGTGAGAGACAGTGAAAAGTTTGATTTAACAAATTCTCGGTTGGATCGTCCAAAAGTGACAGGAACTTTAATCAAAGCTGACTTCGAAAATACTTGTATGACAGGCTGGAGCAGCGGATAATCCGGAAGTTTTAACAATGTACAACGTAACGGAAAAAGACGAAGGATGGTACACTTGCATTGCCCAGAATAATTTGGGGCACACTTTCAGCAGCGCCTATCTTCGAGTGGTTGAGTGTAAGTATTTCTAAATAAGGTCTCAACTAAAATTTCAGAATTTAAAAAAATTACGGAAATCATGCGAATTACTACGTGAAATCACGATAAAAATCCTTCTCGCCAAAATAACTCTTCACACCTAAAGGGGGTTCATTCCGATTGCCCTAAAAACCCCCTATTTTTCTTTGTACAGCTCTCGACGAACAACGAGTCCCCTTAACAGCAGTGCCTCAAACCGCCATGTTCTTCATCGTTTCCGGGGTAATGATAGCTTTCTGCGCGGCTTGTCTGGGCCTGGTTCTCTGGGTCCTGAAACGCCTGAAGAGCGAGCGAATGAAGAAACTCATGGCCATCGAAACCGCGCGCGCCGCGGTCGTCACCCAATGGACCAAAAAGGTCATCGTCGAAAAGCAAAGCCTCGCCAACGGCCAAAACGCCCAAGAACCTCTGCTCATGCCCATCGTGAAAATAGAAAAGCAAAAATCAACAGTCACCACGGAAGACAGCAACGGCGGAAGCATATCCGAGTACGAGTTGCCACTGGACAGCGCTTGGGAGTTGGCCAGGGAGCACCTGGTTCTGGGAAGCACCCTCGGAGAAGGCGCTTTCGGAAAGGTCATCAAGGCGAAGACGAACACCGGGAAACCTGGGATTCCTTCGGTGGTAGCGGTCAAAATGTTGAAAGGTGAGATTAATTTTCAAAATCTCACCCTTTTTTTTTAAGCTTGAAAGGAAACTCAACATCTGCCTTCTCCATTTCCCCAGAAGGTCACACGGACTCGGAAATGATGGACCTGGTTTCCGAGATGGAGATGATGAAAATGATCGGAAAACACGTGAACATCATCAACCTCTTAGGCGCCTGCACCCAGGGTGGTCCGCTCTACGTGATCGTGGAGTTCGCGCCCCACGGGAATTTACGAGATTTCCTGAGGAACCATCGACCTTCCTCGGGGTACGAGGCGACGATCGACCAGGACGGCAAAGAGAAGAAGACTCTGACCCAAAAAGACCTGGTGTCGTTCGCGTACCAGGTCGCGCGGGGCATGGAATACCTGGCGAGCCGGAGATGCATACACCGGGATTTGGCAGCGAGGAACGTCCTCGTGAGTGACGAGTACGTCTTAAAAATAGCGGACTTCGGACTGGCCAGGGACATTCACTGCCACGATTACTACAGGAAGACGACGGATGGCAGGCTGCCAGTCAAATGGATGGCACCCGAGGCGCTCTTTCATCGGGTCTACACCACGCAATCCGACGTGTGAGTGAGAACGTTTAATTTATTGTTCGTAAAAACGTCACATTTTGGGAAAAGGCGGATTTCAATGGATAAAAAGTGCCAGTGCCTCTACCGGAGGCCCTGGAAGCAGTGGTCCCAAAACTCCCAAAAGTCGAAATTTCTAAGACAACCGAGAGTGTATTTCAATCAAAAATGGAATTTTTTGGATTTTGAATTCTCAAAGTTAGCGATCTTCGATTATGAATTTTTTAGATTTTATTGTTTCGGTATAGTGAAATATATAATATAATGTATTAGAAAGTTTCTGAATGAAAAAGTCGTTTAATATTGAAAATTTCGGAGGTAAATCTCGAACCTTGAGAAATGGAATTTCCAAGGTTTCGAATTCTAAAATCACAAATCATAAATTCGAAGTTCGCAAAAAGATTTGAAAGTTGCCGAATGTAAAATTTGTTTATACTTGATATTTCCGAAATCAAAATTTTTACATTTCACATATAAAATGAAAATTTGGGGATTTGGAATTCTCGAAATAACAAATTTTGAATTATTCAAAATTCCACTGTTTTTGAAAAAGTGTTTCAAAGTTTCAAAATGTGCAGGTTTTTCAATCTTTTGAAATCAATTTAAATACTAACATAAGGAAACATACACATAAATGACATCAAACTATAAAATTTTACACTTTAAAAAATAGGCAAATCCGTTTTTAGAATTTCCACAGTTCATTATAAACTCAAAACTTTTTTACAAAGCTTTTCAGTCAGAAAATATCGTTTCATATTTCCAGACTTGTAAACTTCGAAAGTTCAAAATTTTCATGCAAACTTTGAAAATGTCTAAAACTTCAAAAATTCCGAAAATACATGTTTTTTGGAATTATAATTCCAAAATTTCGTCATTCCTGTATTATACTGAAATAAATCAATAAACTAATTGAAGCCAAATTGAAAATTTTTTATTTCGACATAACAAAAACTCTCCAACCTTGAACTGTAAATCTGAAAATTAGGTTTTCCTCATATTATAATAATAAATAACCGTTATTGGCTTTTTTAAAAATTAAGTCGAGAACCCAAACCCCCCCCCCCCCCCCCCTCCAGGATTGAATCCTAGATACGCCACTGACTGGAAGAGGAGTGGAAGAGAAGTCGCTTTTTCTACGCCATCAAAATTTAAAATCTTTTTCAGAATCGGCCATTTTCCACATTCGAGGATTTGGAAAATTACTGGAGAGGAATCATAATTCTTGACTCGAAAATTTCTCTTTTTCAGATGGTCATATGGAATTCTCTTATGGGAAATTATGACCCTCGGCGGCACTCCATACCCTTCTGTACCGTCCCTTGAAAAATTGTTTCAGCTGCTCAGGACAGGGCACAGAATGGATAAACCACCTTGCTGTTCAATGGAAATGTACGTTGTACATTAAAATTTTTCTCTAGTTACTTTAATTCTTAAAAATTGGACGATTTATTTAGAATTTTTATAATATAATAATAATATATAATATAATTATAATTATATAATTAATATATATACTATAATTATATATTATTATATTATCTATATAATTTAATAATAATATAGTAATATAATAATTTTTATACACCTCAGTGCAATAAACGGTCCTTTATTGGCCTGCTCGGGCCCGAAAAAACTTTTTATTGCCTTCGGTGTATAAAGTATCGAATGTTCCAAAGGGCAAACAGTTTTTTCGTCCAAAAAAACTGTTTGCCCTTTGGAACATAATATACTATTATAATATAAAAAACTAGCAACTTTTCCTTCAACACCAATGAATAAGAAAATTCTGAATCGTCCGTATTGTGTCAATTCTTGATAAGAATTCGAGTTATAAGGGCCGTAATTCTCAATTTAGAGAATTGGAAAATTGTGTGTAATCAGAAACATTTTTGTTTTTAGATACATGCTAATGCGAGACTGTTGGAGCTACCAACCAAACGAAAGACCGATGTTCAGTGAACTGGTCGAAGAAATCGACAGGATACTGACCATCACTGCGAACGAGGTGAGAATCCTCGTTTTTGTTTTCAAATAACTACACAATCACCTAATTAAATATGACTGCTTTCTGCATCGCCAAAAATTAACATTTCTCGTGTTTTTTTAATTTTTCAGGAGTACTTGGACCTTGGTTTACCCCAATTAGACACCCCACCTTCGAGCCAAGAATCAAGTGACGCCGAAGATGAAGACGGAGAAGAGAAATTCCCGTATTTACTATAAATTTTCCAAAATCAGTGCATTGGTTTTCACATATCAAATGTACAGAACTCAGTCCATAAATATGACACTGAAAAAAGCTGCACTAAAAACGAATAATTCGAATCGAAAAAATTGAACAATGAAGAAAAAAAATTAATCAACTCCCAAAAAGACGAAGAATCTTACATTTGAACTCGCGCCAAATGATGAGACAGTATTTATTTATCGACTAAACAAAAAATATTGAAAAAAGTCGAAAACTCGCAAAAGCCAACGAAAAAGCGAGACAAAAACTTGTGAATATTGTGAATAAATGTTACTATTTTTTACGCGCAAAATAAATATTTTTGTAAAATCTGACATTTAGGATTGAGAAGTCAGAACTAGCGACGAATCGGAAAAATTTATATTTTCTAAGTGGTAATTTAATAAGACTGTTTGTAATAATTATTGTGCCACAAACTACGATTTAAATCATTAGGCGATTTGGGACACTTGACAATAAATAAGTACAACGAATATGCAAAGGAAAATTGCATATTTATGTTAAGTTTTAAAAATTATTGCAGGATTCGGTTATAAATTTTGTCAGTTATTAAAATTTTACATCTACCAAATTTATTAAAGAATTTAAAAAATTCCCCGAGGATTTTCTATTCGTTATATTGTGTTTATAACTAGTCAATCGATAAAATTATTTACTGTTTCGGATATGAATACGATTTTTACGAGAGTTAATTTTCATTGAAAAATTATTTGTATTGTGTTTTTTTTGTTTTCGTTCATCTCATGTTTTAATTTGATATATTAAAAAATGAAATGTTTGAAATGAAAATTTAAAACTCTCGAAATAAAAACTGAAAGACTAAAATGTATAGAAACTGTCGATTCATACGATTTTAGATATAGATTATTTATTTTGTAAAATACGTTCGACGATTTTTGCAAGGATAACTTTTTCACTTATTCGAGTTCATCATGAACGATTTGATTATGTTGTATAATGAAGTTAATCGTAATGACAAAAAGCTGCAGATTGATTTTTCGATCAAAACGGAGCTTGTCCATGTACAAAGTGTTTGATATGGGTTGTAAATATTAGAATATTGTAGTAATCGTATGTGAATAATTAGGATTATTCTAAAAGAGAACAAATTTTGTACAGCGCACCAAAATTAATTATCATCGATCGCAAACTTAAACTAGCCAGTAAAGCAGCATTTACATGAGATTGTACTGATTTTAAGAACAAGTAAATCATTAATTTGTTTGTATCAAATAAATTTGGTTTTACATTAATTTTGTCTTTTAAACCTTCCTTGAAATTATTATTGTTTAAAGAAATAAATGACAGGAAATTTCAACAAATTAGTAACATTTGAAAGAACTTATTTCATCTTAAAATTGATTGTTTGAATTGGTTTAATTTTTTGTTAAAATTTAATTTCAAGTTTTTGACTGGTGACTTTTTGGAAGTTCTGAAAGTATGAAAGTTTCGGAAATAATTTGATAATCAAACTTGCAAAATTATTTTGGAAATCGGAAAATTTTTACAGTTTTTGAGAATTTCAACGAATTTTGAATCTTGAAGGTACTCGCGAATTTTGGATATTTTCGAGTTCTCGAAATGTCGGAAGTTTCGAAATTTTGAACAATTGTGCAGTCTCGATTCCAGAAGTTTCTAAATTTTGGGATTTTATAGTTATGATGAATCTGAATGAACTTTGGAATTTTTTAGCATTCCGAAGTATCGGAATTTTGAATTTTGAAGCTTTAAAAATTTCAAAAGTTCAACCCTAGCCAGCTGGGAGCGACGAGATTTCGACGCCAAAACGTCTCCAAAAGGCGATTTTTGGGCGACATTTGAGTCAGTAAAATCATTAAACAATCAATTTCAGAACGTTTTTCGAACAAAATTAATTGAATATCCATTCAGAACAAACTTGATGTGCTTAAAAAATCTTCGATAATTTTATTTTCAATCTTTTTTTGCAAAATGTGCAAAATTGGAGTTCTAAAAATTTTAAAATGCTGAGTTTTTCAAAAATTTTTGAAATTTAAAGTTGTTTCGGAATTTAAAAATATCGGGTTTTCTGAGAAATTTAAAATGCTGGAGTTTTTTCAAAATTTTTGAAAATTGTTAGATTTCAGAAACATTCGTGAATAATAATTTTTTTTTTCTTTTATGAAAAAACTGTGAGTTTTTCGGAAATTCGAAAATTTGTAGTTCAACAACAGATTAGCGAATTTTTAGATTTTTCTTGAAGTTCAAATATTTTGGGTTTTTCGAAAAATTTGACACTCAGAGTTTTATGAAAATTTCAAAAATTGTTAGTTTTTCGAAACAATCGAAAATTTAATTTCTTCTTATTGTAAAAATTTGATGTTTTCCTCAAAAATCGAAAAATGTTAACTTTTTTAAAAAATTAAGAATTTGAGTTTCTTAAAAAATTCAAGTTCTTTGAAAAGTTTGAAAATCTTCAACTTTTTGGAAAATTTCGTAAAATGTTGTGTTCTTTCAAAAATATGAAAATCCCAAGTTTTTCGAAAGATTTCAAAATTGTATGTTTTTATTGTAATTTCAAAATTGTAATTTTTTTGCAACATTCGAAAATTTCGAATTCTTAGAAAACTACATGAATTATAAAATTTTTTGGAATTTATTGAGTTCGAAATTGTTCGGGAATTCCGAAAATTTTGAATTCTGAGGAAATTACATAAACTCTCAAATTTCTTGGAATTTATTGATTTCGAAATTGTTCGAAAATTGCAACTATTTTGAGTTCCTCAAAAATGTTGAAGAATTCGAGTTTTTCAAAAAATTTGGAAAGTTCAAAATTTTTTTGAAAAATTCAAAATTTGGGTTTGTCTGAAAAATTTTTCGTCGCCCTGAACTGGCTAGGGAAAGATTTGAAATATTCGAGAAATCATGGAGTTCTGCAAACTTTCAGAAATTTTGAAGTTTTTGAATTTCAAAGTTTTTTAAAATGTCAAAAAACTTTCAAGTCCTGAAATAAAATCGAAAAAATATGATATTTTGATGCCCTAGTGATTCTGATTTTTATAAAAACCTTACACAAAATTTTTATAAGGTCAGTTTTATAAAAATTTTATAAAATTTGCATTTTTTATAAAGTAGTTTTATAAAAGTTTTATAAAAAAATTTTTTCTTAAAAAAATTATTTTTCAACATTTTTAAAAATATGCAAAAATTTTTCTAACCTTTTTTGTATCATTTTGCTAATTTATATACCATTTTTCCTCAGTTTATGAGGCTCTAGCTCAAATTTCGTTTTGAAAGAAACGTAAAAATTTTTGGAAGCAGCGGGATTTGAAACTTGCGACCTTTGCATCAGAAATCCGATAGTCAACTTTCTTGTCCATCACATTTATGTCGATTCGGAAGGTTGTTATTTCAGTTTCAGTTGAAGAATTTTCATATCCTATAAAATCATATGTTTTTGCGTTTTATAATTGCTAAAAAACGTTACGAACATGATTCCCTTGTGTAATAAAAACGTATCAAATATTACTATAAGGGAAATTTCTTACATCAGGAAAGTTTTTTTCATAAAAATATGAAAATTTTTATAAAAATCGCGAATTCTTTAAAAAAATGAAGGTTTTATACGAAAATTTAGAGGCTTTCAATTGTTTTCATAAAAAAACGGATGAACTGTATAAAAATTTTGACAGATTTTATAAAAAAAATTTTTTTCATAAAGTTTTCATAAAACGACTTTATAAAAATCGAAAATTGTATAAAACTTTTATAAAATCGACTTTATAAAAAAACGAATTTTTTTAAAGAATTCACTCATTTTATAAAAATTTTTCCTGTTTTTATAAAAACTACTATCACTAGGGTGAATATCGAAAAAACTTAAATCTCTCTCCTGTAATTCATTTTACAAAAATAAAGTTTCAAAAATAATAAAAAATTACACAATTCGCAGATTCCTACTTTACCCACCCAAAACTCGCGATCACGTGCTACTTTTCAAAAATCCAACAAATTGTCAACAATTTTTCGAAAACTCCTAACACTATCAAAATTCTCTAAATGCATATAAAACGTCAAAAAAATCGAAAAAAACACAAATGCACTGTGAAATCCCTGTTTCAATTAATTTGTTAGTTCTCAAAAATCAAACTCGTTCAGATGTCGCTAAAATCCAGCTCTCGCATAAGGTTCATTGATTTCGCCACGTACGACGCTACGGTCAATCATCATTTTGACATTTTTGTTGTCATTTACTAGCATTTATATTTTCGTCAGATTTTGATAAGAAAAAAAGTGTTACTTTTCGCGTTATTCACGATGCTCGAAATCGAATCGAGAGTATCGGGACGCGCGTTTAAGAGTATTCCCATGGAAAATACTCGCGTATGACTTGACCCTGCTGGGCCCGACTCATTCCTACCAAAACAAAGGTTAGAAATATTCTGAATTTCGCCTCGACACGACATTAAAAACCGCAGTATGTTGGCTGTTTTTTTTTTAATTTGCACGACTTTTTTCGTTCTTCAAGGGCGAAAGATTTAATGGCTTTTTTTTGTGAAGAGTACATTTTGGTAATCCGTTGGGGGAGGTTCGGGGATGAATTGTCAATACAATTGACTGTTCCATTTCCGGAAAAAATTATTGTTTTGAGTTTTTTGTGGATTCTGAATTTGACTGGAAGATGATTTTGGGAAATTTGTGAAGCAATTTGAATTTTTTTGGGGGGTGAAAGAAAAGAAAGAAGAAGAAAATGCAATGTTTTGGAATTTTTGACATTTGTTTATGGGAATATGAATTTTTTTTTTTTTTTTTTTTTTTTTTTTTTTTATCAAGTTACGACTTTTGATTGATATGATTTTTTGAACTTCGTGTTTTATTTAATTTTTTGTACTTGAGACTTCAAAAATACTAATTGAGGTTGTCGAATTTTAGATTAGTTAATTTTGATTTTGATTTTCAAATTTTTTGAATTTGGAGCAGAAGTGAGTTCGAACTTCGTAATTTGTAAACTTTAGAATTTTTATTTCTGCAATTCCATGATCGAAATAATATACAAATTTTAGTTAATTTTTTATTGAATTCCATGTGTAACATAAAATCGAATTTTTTCGAATTCAATATTATTTAATATATTAATTATTGTGTAATTAGTTAATTTTTTTCGAATTTACAATTTGAAAATTATGACCCGGGTATTGATTTTGTATTTTTATTTTTGAATCTTATTTTATAAATTCTTGAATTTTACACTGACTTTTTTTCTGACTAACAATTTTTCAATTCTTTGTAGTACAAAATTTCTCAGTTTTTCAATTCATTTATTTGCATGTCGATAATTTGAAATAAGCTCAAAGTGTGTAATATAAAAATTTTTTAAATATTTTAAGAATCAATTCCCAGAAATAAGTATTATAACAAAAAATCTCCAAATAACCATAACATTCTGATTACTTTTTTTCATCCAAACTCACTGATCAAACAAAAATCTTCTCGACTCTAAATTTTGTAAAAAAAAAATGAAGGACTAAATTTTCCCGAGATTTCAGCACGAAATTTATGCTATCTTTAAGATAACTTCATGTGGCGCCGAAAGCTTAAAAACGCAATTCGTGTTTAAAAAATTTAGACTCAAAAACGTTGTTTGCATTGAAAGGCAAAACCGAACAAAAAACATTCAAAAAATCAAAACGTATAAAAATACGTAAAAACGTATCAAAATAAAAAAACCCATTTCGTGTTTTCAAAATTTCGACTCAAAAACTTTTAAAAAATCAAAACTTTTCGAAATTGAATACTTTTTTTCACATTTTTCTTCGCTTTAAGTAATCAATTCGACGAGAAAAAAGAAAAAAAGTTGAACAATGTTTCTAGGCACTGAAAATCCAGACCAATGGTGCTCACGGGTGAGATGGAAAGGCGTATTAAGTTAAAGACTTTGAACAGCCACATAACGTGTAAAATATGCCGGGGTTACTTAATCGACGCGACGACCGTCACCGAGTGCCTGCACACTTTCTGCAAAAGTTGCTTGGTCAAGCACCTCGAGGAAAAGCACACCTGCCCTACTTGCCAAATCGTCATACACCAATCCCACCCCCTGCAGTACATCAGCTTCGACAGGACTATGCAAGACATTGTTTACAAACTAGTTCCTGATTTGCAAGAAAGTAAGAACTCCTGACCCCCTCCCCTCGAAACACTTTTTTTTTCTTAAATCAACACTTTGATAAATAAGTTATAAGTTTACCTTATGAAAAAAGAAAACCTACATACATTCGTATAAAAATTTCGAATTGAAAAATATTTCGTCAATTATTGAGTCAAAAATAGTAGAATACTAAAAAAGAAATGAAAACGTTTTTCTATCTAGACTTATCAACCAAAAATAATTTTGAATACTCAATCAAAAAGAACTAATTAACCATTTTAATGAAATCCATTTTCAGTGATTCATTTACGCAAAAAAGCAGCCTTATCAGAATGAGATTCTTTCTGAGAAGAAAAAAACAATGTTATGAACTTTTTATAAGCTTACCTTATGAAAAAAAAGATCGTATCAAAATTTTGAATTGAAAAATTATTATTTTTCGAAAAATATGTCGTCAATTACTGAGTCAAAAATAGTATAATACTAAAAAAGAAATAAAAACGTTTTTCTATCTAGACTTATCAACCAAAAATAATTTTAAATATCTAATTAAAAAGAACTAATCAACCATTTTAATGAGATCCATTTTCAGGGATCTATTTATGCAAAAAAGTAGCCTCATCAAAATGAGATTTTTTCTGAGAAAAAATAAACAATGTTACGAAATTTTTATAAGCTTACCTTATGAAAAAAAAAAATCGTATAAAAATTTTGAGTTGAAAATTATTATTGTTGGAAAATATTTCGTCCATTATTAAGTCAAAAATAGTAGAATACTAAAAAAGAAATCAAAATATTCTTCCATCTAGACTTACCAGCCAAAAATAATTTTAAATATATAATCAAAAAGAACTAATCAACCATTTTCAGGGATTTATTTACGCAAAAAAGCAGCCTTACCAAAAAGATATTTCGCCTTTTCAAAACTTGCGTTCAATTGATTTGAATCGAAAATAATAAAAAATTGCATTCATTTCAGACGAAATCAAAAGGGAGAGGGAATTTTATAGGTTAAAGAATTTGCCCTATCCCAAGGACATTCTGCCGAACGCAGGGGAAGCGGAAGACGAAAAAACAGCGGCAGAAGCGCACGCCGAAACCGACTGTCATCGACTCGACGAGCAAGTCAATGTTCGCTTGGAGTGCATCAACAAGAGCCTGAAAACCCTGAAACGCTCGTTTATCAGGTGCTCGGCTCAAGCTACGATCACGCACTTGAAAAAATTCATAGCCAAAAAAGTACTCGATGGCACGGAAAAGTACAAAGATGTAAGTCCACAAAATTTTGATCATTAAAAAATCATCACCATTCGGAAAAAGGATTATCATAAATCGATATTCCAATTTTTTCTCGATTTTGGATGCTTGGTATCCAGTTGATGAAATTCAGGATGAAAATGGGAAATTTCGATCTTATTGCAGATCGGTAATTTCGATTATGTAAGACTCGGATTAATCAATTCATAATTTTTTTGGTTTTCGAAACGATAATCGGGAATCGATAATTCTTAATTTTGGATGTGTTTCCAGTTGATGAAATTTAGGATCGACCAATGAAAAAACGTTCTCATTTCAGATCGACATTTTATGTAACGATGAATTGTTGGGCAAGGATCACACGTTGAAATTTGTGTACGTGACCAGATGGAGGTTTCGGGACCCACCTTTGAGGCTACAATACAGGCCTCGAATAGACATATAAAATCTATTTTCGACGAAGCCAAGAAAAGCGTTTTCTACAACAAATCTCTTGACTTCCCAAACTTATACACAAATTCGATCAGATTTTTTTTTTTTTTAATGTAGCGATATTTTTGTTGATAGTTATGATTCTTATACAGGTTTGCGAAGTTGGCAATCAATTTCATTATTGTTGGCGAAAATTGTAAACAGATCAACTTTTTAAAAATAATGCAGGAAAAAGTGAAAAAGAAAAATTTTTTTCATTACTTGATGATTGTGAAAGCAGCTTTGATATTTTTCAACAAATCATCATTGTATTGAGAGTTGTTGAAATGTAATAAAGATCTCATTGAATTTACGCAAACGCTTCGAGAATAATTTTATACGTCATCTGATAATACTGATACGACATAAATGTGCTTATTGTGAATGAGTTCTGCTGAAGATAACTTTGTTTTTCTATTAAAAAAAAATTGTATTCATCAATTTTTCTATTAATGAAATGAAATGAATTACGAATTCGATCATTATTTTTTTTCGCTTTGATTGTGTAACTGCTTTTTAGTCATCAATCATAACTGTGAACGTGGAAAAATATATGGGTGAAAAGTATATTTGAACCACAGCATATTTTGGTTGATCAATTCAAATTTGGAGTTTTTGAATTCGGCATTGAACGAAGAGTTTAAAAAATACTGTGTAATGCTTTTTAAAGGGAAATTTTATTTTTCTATGCTCTTTAATTGTGCGAAAATCCATGGTGAAAAATTTTGCTGCATTTTATGAATGCGGTTTTATAAGACCTTGAGAAAAAAGGATAAAAAACTATTAAGTATGAAAATAATGTTTCTCGGTGTCGAAAGCGAGTATTTGTACATATTTATGAAAAGTTTAAAAGAAAACCTAGTAGTGGTGTGCGACGAAAACTGTTAGATAAATATTGTATGTATTATAAATTATTGAAATAAATATGTTTTGTACAGTAAAGTTTGTGATTCTTCAATTTCATTTTAAAATTTTAATTGAAATGTATTTCTTAGATCAATTTTGTCATGTTGTAATCAACACAAAGTATTTTTCTCTGTTTGGAATAAAATTATTCTTTGTCATTTAAAAGGTTTTGCAATATCAAAATGTATGCAGATTTTAGACGTATTAATTATGGTGATTTTGAAAATCAATTCAAATTTAGATAATATACATTTTTTGAGAAATTATACATTATTCATACAAAATATATATAACAATTCATCAAAGACCTCCCACGGGTATGAATAAATGCATGTTATGTAACAATTCATACAAAATTCAATTTTCAATAGGTATTGAGATTTTTCATCAAATAATGAACTATATATATTCAAACTGATGATTATGTGGAAAAATTGTTAAAATATTATTTCTGTTTTTTTATAGCTCTCACAATAATAAAAAAATTATTATAAAAAAATCTGTAAAAATAAAATCTAATTAAAAACAATTTTGAAACATTCAAACTATTTTAATTATTAATCAATAAAAATCAATAACAGTTTAATAGCTTGAATTTTCGAATTCAAAAATGACTGTAAAAATAATCAACGAAACATATTTCAACTGATAATTTTATGTAAACATTGTCTAAATTATAATTACATTTATTTTTTGTATGTTCAAAAAATTAATGTCAACAAACTGTAACAATAACACTAATTTTAAAAGGGTAAAACACTTCAAATATTTTTAAGATGTATCAATTATTATTTTTAATTGAGAATTCATTTCGAAAACTATCATTATAAAATAAACATACATATTTCAAATGATAATGAAGTTAAAAAATTGTCAAATTGTAATTACATTTTTTTCATAATTTGGCCCTCACAATACTCAAAAAATTATTGTAAAAAACCTGCAAATATAAAACATACTAAAAAAAAACTTAAAAAATTCAAATTTTTTGATTCTTAATTGTTTCAAAATAACAAATATTAAGTTTTATTTTTTCCAAATTGCCAACTTCCCTCACAAACAAATTTGACAATATAACAGTCTAACATTTCACTACATTTCCACTATCAAACTTTTTCCTACAAAAAATTCTGCAGCCTTCCAAAAATTATCACGAATTCAACAATTTCAATGTGTCAACCTCCCAAAAATCAATTTTTCTGTCAACTTTTCAAAATCTACAAAAAATACCTACACTCGAAAAATTTCCACCTCGCAAAAACACACGATTTCCGAAAATTCTTGCAAATTCACGAAAATTCAATTTAATGCCAAAATGTGCATACTCCCCATCATTTCTCCGTAAAAACACAAAAAACCTTTATGTAAATATAACCTACAAACATTGTTTACCTCCAAAAAATCGCGATAGAACATTTTCGCGTCATATGATTCATTTTCAAAATATCACCTGACGAACTGGATTTTCTTTCCCGAAATTGGAGGGTTAATGGCAGTTCGTGTCGTTTTTTTTTCCACTGATTCGTGGTATAATAATCAAACAAAGAATGTTCAAAAGTTAAAAACTCACCGGTGAAGGGGTTTCGAAGCCGGAGTACTTGATCTTCACCATTGTTGGGCCTGGTTTTTCATGCACTCGGAAAACACTGGAAAATCTCGCGAAATCTGGGGAAAACAGCGACTTTCGTGTTGAAAAGCGTTGTTTTGAAAATGCCTCGCGCGAAAAGTGTTCGCGAATCGCGAGAGCGCGAACTCTGGCGCGAACAAAGACGAAGCGATGCCGACACAAGCCTGCTTCGGAACATGGACGTTTGGTTTTTTTTTTTAC
>JAPYZK010003477.1:0-12060 GCA_030522785.1 Platygaster equestris | reverse complement strand
TACCAAGTAGGTAGGGGTTCCATGGCAGGGTAAGAAAAGAGGGAAGGGACCCAGAAACCTCACTAGGTGAGGTATGGGGTAACCAAAATTTGGTTCTATCCGTGAATTACCTGAGAAATCGTTCGCGAACCACACTTAGTCGTGAAGGTCAGTTGCGAAGTAAAGATTTTTGCCAGCGTAGATTAGATAGGAGCTGGAAAATAAAATATTTAAATTCGGAAAATTACAAAAATGATGTTTACTGATTAAATAATTAATGTTTTGTTTCTTAATCTTTTCGACACGAAGCAAGAGTCGTGACTGAATGACACGTACGGACCGAGAATCGTTTTCAAGTGTTATCAGAGTCCATTTTCTTCAATAATTGAACCAATAGATACAGTCAACTGTTTTCAAATTACTGTTATAGGTTATTACTGTTATTACTGTTATTACTGTTATTCCTTGATTGATATATTAATTATGTCAGAGTGCCGAATTATTTTTTTTTCTGTTTTTCATTGCATTGTTTCAAACACGATTTATGAAAATTTTACACTGTAAGGGAATTGCACGTTGAATTCACTTGGTTATAGAAAACTGTACTCTGGGAAACTTGCAAAAAATTGTATGAGAATTTCACACAGTGAAAAACTTAATAATTTCCGAAAATACGGTTGTCCATATCCACCATTTTGGGGACTCGAAAAAAATTATCCGTTTCTCCCCATTTTTTTCCTTTTTCGTTTTTTCTCCTAATTGATCATTTATTTCGAATCATCCTATTATTTCGTTATTTAAAAGCGTGTAAAATTCCGGAATGTTGTGAAATTATTTACAATAATACTTAGACTACAAAAAATGACTCATCAGAATATTAACAGAAAATAATCACGCAGTGCTGTAATTTTTCTTATTTCACAGATTGATTGTTATAAAAACAATCGAAAATTATTTCGAGGACGAATTTTTCGCATGGTAAAAATCATCACCCGAATACAGTTTTTCTGGCTCGTTTTTTTCTTTCGTTTTATTTTGCATCAACACATTCAGTCTTGTTTGTAAAAATACGATGAAATTTGCCATCGTCACCGAGTCAGACCGCATATTTTCAGCCAAATTTTGGAGTTTCAACATTTCTTTAAGCTTAAAATCATAAAACGGAAGAGCCATACAGTGACAGGTACTTTTGATTTTCGAACGACATACATTGGTCAAACCCAATGATATTTGAAAAAAGAATCAAAGAACATATTGAAAATATTAATCAAATGGATCATAATGTTATTAGTCTACATAAAATAGAATTTGACCATGAATTTCACTGGGATAAAGTTAAAATTTTGAATAATGAGAATCATTTTTACAAAAGATTATTCACAGAATTAGCCTTTATAAAAAAATATGACACATATACTTGAAACAAACAAACGGATTCACAAAAATGAAATGATGTATATGATTCATTAATTCCATTCATCTAAAATCATTAAAACTTTGAAATTGGCGGGGTTCGTTTGCTGTCCACACATACGTTCAGATATTGACACATGTGATTGTCATTACCTTCATTGACTTTTCAGTGTTGACATACAATAGAACAGCCAGTTCTTAACTCCAACTTTGTTTGTTATTATACAATTAATTTAATTAATATACGGAAAAATGTCGTTGTCTCGTCTTCAAGATCCGTTATGATGATACAAAAAAAAATACAGTTAATTCAAATAAATTGACCATGTAACTAATTAGAAAACTTTGACGCCGTTGTTGAACTGTGAGTAATGATTATTGACTTGTTGTAATACCTTTGAAAATTGTTGATTGTTGTGGTTTTTACATGATTCTTGATGTCAAATTAGAGCCGAAACGTCGATTGACAATAAATACAAATTGGTTGGGAAAATCGATAATTTCTTCTACACCTCAAATGAATTATTGTCGAAGAAGAAACTGAATTTCGACTTTGATATAACTTAATAGAAAACCCATAGAAAAACGTTCCATTGAATTTCCATTGAAGCTCAATAGAAACTGGATGGAAAAAAATTCTTTTGGCCAGATCACTACTGAGTAAATGGAAGTTGAATGGAAACCCAACAAGGACGTAATCTTCAATGGAAATTCAATGGAACTTTTTCCTATAGAAAATTCGAAGAAATGTTTTAATGAAGTGAAAAAGGCGTTCTCAAATCAAATAATCAAAGAAAATTTGAAGTTTTAAAAATTGTAATGACAGAATCCAAGCAAAAATCTATTCCAAACTCAGAAAACTGTAAATGAAGTCTTAAAACTTCCAAAATTCACAGTCAGACATTCAAATTTAAATATTCAACATATTCAAAGTTGTCATACTTATAACATTATACACATATTCCGAAAAAATTGTATATTATTGCTATATATATATGAAATTGTATATTACTATTATGTATATATATAAATTATATGTATATATTTTATAGTATTTAATGCTCCGACGATTAACTCAAGTCTTTATTGCCGAACGCGATGTTTACAGGACGTGTAGTAGAGCTACTCAATTCAAAGTTTCGTAGGTGTAAATGAAAAATAGGTATCATTTAAACTTTAACTTTATGGATCACCGAATTCTCCGATGTAATTTGCTACTGTTCGAAATTCTTGATCCATCCGATTTTATATACTTTTTTTGGATTTTACATAATTTTCAGATAATTCAGATGAAGTTTTTGTAAACATAATTTTTTCTTTGTCACTGACATCACAATATGGAACAATCAACGCGTTAATTTATGTAAACCGGTTTTATTTGATGTCGATAGGAAATCGACACATTTTTCAGAAAATTTCTATTGCATGCATTCAAATGTTATAAATATTGTTGAAATCAAGATGAAAATTATAAGAACAAGTTAGTTACGACACTTTCAGATTGATATAATTCATAACTTATTTATTATCGACTCAATGCCAGTGATTGAATATCATTTTCAGACATTATTATTATACGTGCTAATTTTCGAGATATTCAATTTAAGACTTGTCATCGAATCTGCCAAAACCTTTTTCAACTCAATAATCAGACAACAATTGGCAGTATTTTCTCAATTGTAGTCTCAATTTTTTCCCGTCTCAATTTCATTGTTAACATTGTACGAATCAAAATATTTATAAAAACTGTACATTTCTTGGGGCGTAGCATCGTGAACTGATACAGGTACTTTATCGCAGACATTTTTGAAACGTAAGTTGAAGCTGGAAATATTTTTAAAGGAATTGGGAAAAGTTACGTCATTCTCGCTTCCGAATTCGCAATAATCGATGAGTTGCAATTCGTTTTTCACTGCGCATCTGTACATTATGGTGTCTGGATATTTAACGTCAGTATTGTTTTCTATAAGTTCAGTCGAACATCCAGTGCAGTTTTTCACGAAAATTTCCAATGCTTCTTTGTTCATTATTATTCCACTTTTGCTACTCATGAATGTTTCATTGTTGAACTGAACTTTGCGACCGATTAAGGAAGGAGAGGTTGTGTTGTACTGTTGCAGGATTGTTTTCAGATTGTTTATCACCATGTACCTAGGGAAAGAATTATTGTATGAAGGTAGTTGAAGCATGTGCAGTTGGGATTTTCATTATTGGAAGACTGGAGTGATTACAGAAGTTGTGTTCCAATGCGAGAGGTCACAAAAATTTTTGAAAATTCTTTATCTTTTCAGAAAATTCTTAAATCAAGTATGAATATTTTATGATGAGAAGTATGATTAGTATATATTGTGAATTATCTTTTGTACGTGAAAAACTCTATTAGATGTCAATTAAAATGAAAAAAAATTAAATGGGATGTAAATTAAATTTAATTGGATGTCAATTATTTACCTTGATGTGTATTCAATATCAATTAAAGATGTCAAAACTTCGAAAAATCTTGAGAAATTTGAATTTTTCCATAGTAATAATCTAAAAACTTCGGAAATCTTTTGAAAATCGATGGAAATGCAAAATTCGGGATATTTCGGAAATGTCGGTAAACTTTTGAGAATTCTCAAAATCAACCAGGAGTGATAAAAGTTTTGTTGAATTTCCAATAGGACAGGAAAAATTTTAACGTTTTTTTATAACGTATTTTAATGCGAGAATCGGAATATTTTGGATTTTTAAATAAATGAAAATAATATTGATTAAAATCTTACGTTTCCGGAGAAGCAATTAAAAACCAGTCGAACTTGTCTTTATATTTTCCATAAATGTATTGGTATGCCTGTTGATAAAATTCCCAAAAATTTTTTTCTGGATGTACAACAAAATCTGTCGGAGGACGATCGTCTGAAATGAATGATTTTTCAAAAGTTTTTAATCTTCCAAAGTGAAATTCACATATCGATTACTTTTCACTTTCAAGTTTTTTTATTTGTTCTTCGTTTCAATTATCATTTACTGGTCGCACCATGAATGATTTTTTCCATATAAAATGATGAGTTGAACGGGATTATTACATATTGGAAACAGTTAATTGATGGACACAAATATTCCGAAATAAGAATACTCGAAATTATTCATTTTCACCTGCTTCGTCACTAATAAACAAAAATTTGTCGCAATCTTCAGCCCAAGTATTGCTAATGCTCAAAGCTGCTATTTTCGTTTCTGTCCATGTTGGAATCCAGCAGAGAATTTTTTCTTTTTCCAGCAAATCCTATAAATGAACGTAATTTCATTCACTTTTTGATTGTTCTTTACAGTAAATTCATAATGAATACTAGTTTTCATTGGCAATAATGTACAATATTTTGAATTATGCATATCAGACATAATTTTTTTTATACTGAAAAACACTTTTTCCATGATTTCATATTATTTTTCGTTAGTAAGGAATTAGGTGTAACAATTTATCATAAATTTACCACGTATCCATGAAGTTCAGATGTTTGCCATATTAACAAAACGAAAAGTAGAAGTTTCATTTCCACCTGAGTTTTTCTGGAAGCGAAAAAAGCTTATTTTTTCGTATATTGATGATTATATCGTGATCAAATTTCGATATGAAGATCTATAATATGTGTTCTTATCAAATGTCCTCTTTTTTTCTACTATTGGCAAAATAAATTTGTCATAAACAACAATTTTGATAGTTTTCTGAAATTAAATTATCACTATAACAGATTATAATTTTTTATCAATATTTTTAATTTGTAAATTCATTTGTTTATCATTGTTCGGGAACAGATCAAAATTTTCAAGAAATGATCAATCATCCTGTGTTTTACATTCGGAAAAATGTCGATGATAAATTGCTCACTCTCCACAAAATGAAATTACACTCCGAAAGAGGAAAACTCACCTCACGTAACTCGACTATTTCGATGCGAAAAAGAAGCTTTGGTAAATGCAAGAAAGGACTTGATTAAACCCATTTTATAGGCCTGGACTAACCTTGATGGAATAGTTAGTTGGCAAATATTACAATCTTTCGTTTTTCATTACATCGAATAAAAATTGCTAAATCATAATTGATCGTTATTGAATTTTTTTAACCTCCTCTACTTCGCTATGGAGACTCAAATCAATGATATCAACTCATTTTATAGATATGGACTAACCTTGATAAAATACTTTATTGGCAAAAATTACTTTCATTCTATATTTTTCATTATGTCGAACAACAATGGCAAAATCATTATTAATCTCCATTAAATTTTTTTCACCTTCTCTCTTTTTGTATGCAGACTCAAATAAAGAAGTTGCAAAAAACGCATTGTTTCTAAAGTTATTTGACAAATTTGTTTTCAATTTTTCATTTTTTCATGTTTTTGGCATTGTGATAATTGCAGCTGAAAATATATCATTTAGCGTGAATGGTAGTATTAAGTGTTGTTTCATAATAAACGAACGAGTCTTCTAAAAATTTTATTATTTCAAAAACGTCTAGCTTAACCATCAGGGTAATTAATGAAATAATTGAATTTGCGAAAAGAATTGAATTTTATGTATCAAATTCGGCTCGAATTCTCAGTGATCATAATCAAACAGGAATATCGAATTCGAGCTTTTTGGCGCGATCGGAAAAATCGTGTAATGTTTAAAAACGTGACGAGTTTTTTGAATCGCTGAAAATTCTCTGACATTTCATAAAACTTAAATGACATGAATTTAATGGAGATATCCAGAGAAGCTTGAAAATATTTGATATTCTGAATAACTTGAAAATATCAACAATACTTAACAATTTTCGAATTTATCTTGGAATCCAAGGGAATTTTCTGAGTGTAAAGAAATTTCTTGTGAATTATCACATGGATTTACCTAAATTTCTTCCATTTCTTAACATCTCAGAATAATTTTATGAATTTTGTAGATATTAGAAGGATTTTCAATCCTGTCCAAGAATTTCAGAAAATATTGGAAATTTGAACTTTGCAATTTTATAGAATAAATTTCAAGGTTCCGAAAATGATACCGGAATTCGCTAGAATTTTAAAAGATTTTTCGAAAATCCAAAGAAGTCCCGATTCTTTTTTCGAAAACTTTTCAAATTTTCTAAACATCCCTAATTATAAAAATTACAGATTAAAAACATTGACCATGAAAACAGCCACATGCATTTGAAAACTGACACCTTCTTTCAATCCAACAAAATCGAATTCATCAATGTTTTCCAGCATCCCTGCAAAGTTTTTGAAAACTACCAAAAACTTTCTGAAATGCCATATTTACCCCAGAGAATTCAAGATTTTCCAATTCATACAACCAAGAAACAAAAGAAAAAACTGAATCGAAACTCTTCAAACTGTAATTTCACGATCTTCCATCAGGAAAATTTGTCTTCTTAGAATCTCGATCCCCCCCCCCCCCTCCCCCCGCCCTCACCCCCGTGAAAATTTTTTCTGTCTACGCCTTTGGTGACAAGTAACAACATCGATCAGCACGTTCTCGAAGGGTTGAAGAAAATTCTTCGTGACGGGGGTTAAAGTGCCGAGCCTCGCGTCCTGGCCCTCTCGACAACAAAGGACTCCCTCGGGGATATGCCCATACTTTGCCAAACCTAACCCAACCTAACCGGCGTCTTAAGAGTGGGATATCGCGTATCGTCCTTATTAATTAAGCTTGCCCGGTAAGCAAGCCCGTCGCATGCCTTAACGATCCAAGGCTCCCAACCGAGTAGCGGAACGTAGAGCTTTGCAGGATCGTCTCCTGGAAGTCCTTCGGCATTCCTCAGCCGTCTCAGGCATCCGAGCAACTCTTGCCGGCGTCGCCTTTGAATGACGTGTCGAAAAACTCGACACGAATCGTAGAAAATATAGGATTTTATGTATAGAAAAATATAGGTTTTTGTTTTGAAGGTTTTTGAGGATTTTCAAGATGTGGAATTATGGCCCTTTACCCCATGTTTTTGATAGTTCTTATAAAATTTAAAAAATACTCTTTGAAGTGATGAGAACTGTTCGAAACTTTTGAGATTTGGCGAATTTTTTAACAGTGATTACGAAATTGAGAAATGGAAGTGTAATTTGGAAAATTTTGTTAAAGTTTCGAGGATTTGGAAAATGTCCGAAAATTTGAAAAGAATTGATAAAATTCGAGTTTTTAGGATTGTTTTTTGTCTTAAAATAGAGAGTGTCCTAAAGGCACCATAAAAATGTACGGGAAAATATAGTCTTTCCATAAAATTCTCAATGATTTTTCTTGTGGAATTTTCTAAAATTAGCAAAATTAACGAAGTTATGAATGATGTATTATTCGAACATTAAGTGGGGAACATTTCCAAAATTTATATTCGTATCTCAAAATTCTGCAAATATTACAAAATTGTAGTATTACGTTTCGTAAAAGTTCGACATTTTCCGAATTTACGATATTAAAACTCCACGAAAGTTGCCCAAATTTGATAATTTTCACAATTCCGAAGTATACGTAATGATTCGGTCAACTATTGTGAATTTTGAGAGTGGTTAGCATTCAATCTTCGTTGATCTTGCGAATTCCGAAAAAAGGTGAAAAATGAAGAATCATCCCAAAATTCTATAACAAATCTACGGTTTTTCATTTTTACGCTGACCTCTAGGCATCCTGTAGAAAAAATGAAGGAACCATCCAAAAATGTTAAAAAATCAAGTTAAATCTCAAAAATTACGTAAGTTAAAAAAAAGTCTCAGAAATCATCAAAAGTTGTAAAAATTGTTTACAAAATTGCTGAAATCTGAAACCCCCGAAGAATCAAGTCCAGTTACTCGTATCTGCAATCTCAACCATAAAAGAATTTCTATCTAACATAAGTTTGAAAGTTTCATTCGAAAATCACTAAAAAAATTCCTTTTTCAATCAAAACTATCAAAAAATCAAAATCTTCCATAAAATCCCCATCATTAAATAACAGATTCAAAAACGTGTTTCAAACTAGTTCCTCCATCACACGCCACTAAATTCCTCGCCCGAGGCGCGGGTTGCGAAAGTTCATTATATTTTGGGAAATCAATGTCAATAATCTCGCGATGCTCGAGTACGTAGGAAATTGCCTTTGCGGATCTTTGGCGGTTGGTGGCGCGTTATAGACGGCTATAATGGCAACGGAAAGGGGTAGTTACCACGCTCGAATCGTACGCATGTACGGGTAACGAGGTCCCGGGCTGATGATATCGGCCTCGGTAACTTGTACTACTTATAATATGCAAATGTCTTTTCACCCCCCTCGCTCCCTTTTCAAGCTCCACGATTCTCTTGTATTTGGAAACGTGTCAATGCGATATTATTATCGATTGCGTTAGTTATTTGGGGGAGATTTTAGATTGGCTTTCGTGTTTTTCTTTCCTTGAAGTTATAAGTTATAATAATTTTGTCTGTAGATAATATGACTTTTCGTGAAAATTGCACTTTCTAAACAATTTCTAATAATTGTCTCGCATTGTCGGAAATAACCCGAATAATTTCAATGTATTTCGAATTTTTTTTAATCCCGGAAAATTTACGAGAAATCGTTTGCAACTTCGATAAATTCATGAGTTTTTTCATTCTTTTCGGTAACAACATCATCGTTAATTTAAAGCTCCGAATTTTTTAAAGCTTTTTTGATTTTAAAATTGCAACTAGCAAAAAAAGTTAAACGTTGATTTGAGATTTGCATTTTCAATAATCTCGAATTTTTCTAGAAAACTGGGACTGAATAATTGTCCAATGTTTAGGAGATAATCAACTCGTGGAATTTTCAGTTTTTCTGTTGATTATTCCGAAATATTTTGAAAAATGTTGCGAGGTACTGAAGGGAGAGTCGTGTATCTGAAAATGCATTAAATGACGAAAACAGAGACCGGGAAGATACGCGAGAGCTGAATACAAAGATTCGAACAAGACGTGGCCCGGATTAAGTAGATCCGTCCCAAGTTAGGTCCTCTGTCCCGAGATCCTTCGCGCCGGGAGGGCTTAAGTTATTGTTCGTATGCGCGAGTGTTGCCTTAGGATAATTAAGATTTAATCCCGGATAGCTTAAGGTCGATGATCGGCTCTCCCTGCGTTAACTTCGCACAGTTTCCACCCTTATCCAATACATCGAGCGATTTTTCGATCAACCCCCTATCGAATTGGATTAAGAATATTTTGTATATTTATCCATACAAAACTCATTAACCTTTACCGATGTTCTTGCCTACGACATAAAAATGGAAATTTGATCATGAAAAATGTAGGGTCCGAAATTTTTTTCGAAGTAGAACGAAATTTCATATTTGCCACTTATTTTTCGATTCTGAAGATTTAAAAGCATTTATGAATAATACTGATCCATACTTTCAAGAATTATGATCATAAATTATGTAAAAATGAATTCAAATCTTAACAAATGAAATAAACAATAAAAATATATCTGTCCCTCAAAGAAATTTTCATGAAGCTTAAGATACTTTTTCATACTCTGTTATGAGTTTTCTTCGCATTAGGGGAGAATACTCGATTACCGTTTTCCGAGATGCTTCCCGAAGCGAGATCGATCACGTGGATTTGCAGTTATAAATGATTCGTTCGTGGGTCTGTAAAATGTCGCGCGCGCCACGTAATGCCAATAATCTTGACGGTATGCTAATTCCGTCGATGCATTTATAACCATGAGCCCGGAGGATCCCTCTTGACGCGTCGTTTTCCCGTGACGTTTCGTCCAATAACTCTTGGGGATGTTCGATATTTAATGGATAGAATTTCACGGTTTTGGTACGCGAAAGTAAATTATCGATTCATTAGAGTGGAAGTGTTTAATGGTTCAGAGTTTTTGGTCTGAATCTATAAGGATGGATATTTTTGATGTGTGGATATATACATACATACTGTATTTGTATATAATTGAAGCTGTTTATGTTTGAAACTGAAATCGAGAGCTGCAAAGAATTACGAACATTTCGAATTTTGTAGAATGACATTTTGGTTGGGTATTTCAGAACTATGTGATTTAAAGAATCGGAATTCGAATTTTACATGCAAAAATGGGTGAGTTGAAGAATTACGAGATTTTTTTATTTTGATTGGAAATTTATAGAATTGGGAAGAGAGTTTTACATCGTGGAAGACCAAAATTCCTAATACATCAGACAATTTTTAGCATTGAATCAAAAATTTGGAGATCTTGTAATTTTGATATTTGAAAATGTAGATTCAGGAATGTTGACATTGGTTAATTTCGAATTTCGAATTTTGATATGTTACGATTGATTTTAGAGTTCAAATCTCGATTTTACAGAACTATAAATTTTTTCGGTTTTCAACAAATTCCTCAAAATTTGGATAATAACTGAAAAATACCGTTTTTTGATTTTTGAGAATATTTTCGGAATTGTGAGTTTAGTTGACGGATGGCCAAAGTTTTACCTTTTTTTTAATTCAAGAAAATTCGCTGAGACTTCCAGGAGAGTTTTATAAGACCTTGTGAAATGTTCAGATATTTTTCTTGATTTGAAAAATTGTTCCTAGTTCCATGCGAATTTTATTACTCCTTAGCAATTTTTCGAAGTTTTCATAAAATGGTAGCAAATGGTATAAAGTTTCGATAAATTCTCCAATGTTCTCGCAATTCTAAAAGTTTTTCAGTATTTTCTGAATTTTCTAACAGTTTTACATTGTTCCCGAGAAATTATACGGAATATAACTTCAAAACATTCAAAAATCCATAAATTTAGTAACTTTTGGACTCAAAAATCCTTCAAAACTTCGAAATCTTTCAACATTTTCAAAGGCATTGAATTTCCAGAGCTTCGAAAATTTTCAAAACTACAGAATTGCATTATTCTTTGAAAGTTCGAAATTCCAGTACGCTACCAAAATGTTCAAAGCTTCAAAAGCCACAAAACTTCTGAATTCCAAAACATTAACAATTTCAAATCTTATGTGCTTAGAAACTTCAAGATTCATTTAAATCCGTCAAAATTTGAAAATCTCAAAAATGTCAAAACTCCGTAACTTCTGGGAACAAAAACTTCAAGATTATTCAAAACTTCAGAACTTCAAAAATTCACAGAACTTCAAAAATTGTAAAACTGATTAACTTCCAAGCTTCGAAATTCCTGAAAACTTCAAAATTCTGAAACTATCAAAACTTCCTTTATTAGGGGGGAGGGGGCGTGTACCCTCTTTGATGTTGATTTTATCACGTTAATAAATCAAATTTAATTTTTTCAACATTATTTTCCCCTTTTAAATTTTACATTGTGACTTGACACAAGGGTGGAGGAGGGTTGAAAAAATGCGGTGAAAGTTTTATAAAATCAGCGAATTATTCATACAAATTCGTTCTTTATAAGGTAGATTTTATAAAAGTTACATAAAATTTCCGATTTTTATAAATTTGTTTTATAAAAACTTCATAAAAAAAAATATTTCCATACAATCTGTCAGAATTTTCATACAATTTATCTATTTTTTTATAAAAACAATTGAAAGCCTCTAAGTTTCTTACAAGACCTTCATTTTTATTGAAAAATTGCAATTTTTATGAATAGATTCATATTTTTATAAAAAAACTCTCCTGGTATAAGGAATTTCTCTTATAGTAATATATGATACGTTTTTATTACACAAGGGAATAGAAAATCATGTTAGTAACGTTTTTTAGCGATTAAAAAA
>JAPYZK010003476.1:0-14778 GCA_030522785.1 Platygaster equestris | reverse complement strand
AAGCTTTTGGGTTACGCACTAAGCGAATTTCTTCTGTGCGGCAATTTCGCGCCGTGAAAAAGATCCGCCATGAGTCATTTGCGGGGGACTCGTAAATTACGTCAAAACGCCTTAATCGCGAAAACCTTTTTCGTTCGAGGTCGCGCGACCCACGCCTCCGAACTTTTCTCGGGCATTCAGTCTTCATCCCCCCTGGCAAAAATTTCGGGATCCAAAGAACAACATACATTCCCGCATTTTTCTCTTTTGAATTTCATCGGGAGCGAAATTAGACAACAAGTTTTCGCTGTATTTGCAGGCCTGGTCCGGGAGGCGTCGGCGATAACGGTGTTCAGGGTGTGCGTGGCAAAGGTCTGCCACACGTGATCTATTGCCGTCTGTGGCGCTGGCCGGATTTACAGTCCCATCACGAGCTCAGGGCTATCGAGCACTGCGAATACGCCTTCGCGCACAAGAGAGACGAGGTCTGCGTTAACCCTTACCATTACCAACGCATCCAAACTCCAGGTGATTTTTTTGTCTTTGAAAAGAACAATAAAGAATTGAGACTCCGTTTGCTCGTGTAAAGGCCCAAAATGATCGCGTTTTCATCCGCCGAACCATGCCCTGGCGAGATCTAACCGAGATATGGTTTTGGCTTAGTTCGTAAGATTCCCTATGATGTATCCATATGTTAAAGAAAAAGTTCCCCGTACCCGCGATTATAAAAATACACCTCCGGGACACCAGAATAAACTGTCTAGACACGTCGGGAAATCGTGTCACGGAATCAATAATGCCCAAGCTCGGAGAATGGGAAACTTTGTTCCCTCTCGATTCAATCATAGATTGATTCTCTTAACGGCACGTGTGCTCGCAGTTTTACCGGCCATTTTGGTGCCACGGCACGTTTCCGGAGACGAGTCGGTGCTGTACAACACGCCTCTTGAGGAGCTGAGCGTCAGCGTGCCCGAGAACACGAGCTTCCACGCAACCTTGAACCACCAGCATCACAATCAACAGGGGATACCCCAATCCCCCCAGCAACAACAGCCAAATAATCCGTACCAAGGAATGCAGGTGAAGTTGACGGTTTTCGAATTGGTCTCATAATTTTTCCCTTCCCTAGGAACGTGACGAATTTCTGTACCGTTGTCTGATCCATAGAGCATGCAAGCAACGAGTCCAGCGAGTGTTGGCAGCCTTGGCAGCGTCCAAGGCTCGCCTCATCCTGCTCCAGGATCAATGGATCCACCGGCCGATACGCCCCCTCCGGGTTATATAAGTGAAGATGGCGACAACATGGATCACAACGATAACATGTCCTTATCGCGCCTTTCTCCTAGTCCCGTCGACGCTCAACCAGTCATGTATTGCGAGCCAGCGTTCTGGTAATTTCATGTGTTTTATTCAATGATTATGGCGATATGACACGAATTGATCTTTTCTTCTTCAATCGAGTTCACTGTTTATGGAGAACTTGTATCCAGTCTCTTGTATTCAGAGCGAGATTTGAAGACCGTACTCATGTTGGATGTTCTCTGTATTTGAAGGACTTAACAGAATTCGTTGTAACTACCAATGACTTCTTGACATATTGCACAAGCCAACTTCGATATCCCTGTTCTATGAACAGATTTTTAACCATTCCTTACCATTCAAATACTATTCTTCATCAAGAAAATTCGTGACCTTCATCTCAGCATCGTTTTTATCATTCGTATGGCAGAACTGTTGATAATTTTTATCACGAACTTCAGAACTATTGTAGACGAACCTAGAACTCTCAGAAAACTCTACTTTATCGAAAATTCCGGCGCCAACTTCAGAGGAGTTCATAATATGTACAGCAAAATTGTGTACGAGTTCTCCGTTGTTCGAAAAATATGGAAAATCTTGGTGAAAACACTTTCGGTTGACTTGTCAACAGGTGTTCCATAAGCTACTACGAATTGAACACCAGAGTGGGCGAGACGTTCCACGCGTCGCAGCCGAGCATAACGGTGGACGGTTTCACAGACCCCAGCAACTCGGAGAGGTTCTGCCTCGGCCTCTTGTCCAACGTGAACCGCAACACGGTCGTCGAGCAAACGAGGCGGCACATCGGCAAGGGCGTGAGGCTGTACTACATCGGCGGCGAGGTTTTCGCCGAATGCCTCTCGGACTCGAGCATCTTCGTGCAGAGTCCCAACTGCAATCAGCGCTATGGCTGGCATCCAGCCACTGTTTGCAAGATACCCCCAGGTACACGCACTTTACATAAACTGTTTACGTTATGCTTACATCCATCGAAATTGAAAAGATGCTCAGTTAGCAACCAAAATCGTTCCAGAAACGTTTCACCAACCTTCGAGCAGGATATTTGACAGTTTCATAAACGTTTTTCGTTGCTAACTGGGTATCTTGTATCGTGGCTTTGATTTCTGCGTCCAAGATTGGAGTGTCGAAAAAGTCTTTGAACGGGTTTTTTTTTTTTTTTTTTTTTTTTTTTTTTTTTCGTTTTTGTCTTGGTTTTTTTTTTTTTTTTTTTTTTTTCAAGATTTTCTGAGTCTTTTTCAGGAAGGCTTTTCAAAGCACAAGTCTGATGCGTATGTTCGCAGGGTGCAACCTGAAGATCTTCAACAACCAGGAGTTCGCGGCTCTACTCTCGCAGTCGGTGTCGCAGGGCTTCGAGGCGGTGTACCAACTCACCCGGATGTGCACGATAAGGATGAGCTTCGTGAAGGGCTGGGGCGCGGAGTACCGCCGGCAGACGGTGACCTCGACGCCGTGCTGGATCGAGCTGCACCTCAACGGGCCCCTGCAGTGGCTCGACCGGGTGCTCACTCAGATGGGTTCGCCCCGTTTACCCTGTTCCTCCATGTCCTAGGCTATCATCAGACGAGCAGTTGGGGATGGGCAAATATAGCAACTGTCTTTTTCTCACTTACAAGAGCGGTCGTTTGGTGCGAGAGAGAGGGCAAAGGTATCGCACGTCCCTGGACGAGCTGCGGAGATGCTCCCGGCGATTTTTGTTCACACTGAGAAAAATGGATGCATGAATCAGATGCCGTTTTTGGATTAACGCTGCCAATTCTGGAGTAGATCCAGCCAACATACATATATATAATACTCCTATATTGCTAGCTCCCGTAAGCGGTCCACCTGAATGTAAAGTGAGGCAGAGCTTTCAGGCGTACATTTTTCCCATGCGGGAACAATCGAAGAAAGACGTTCATTTTCGTATTTTTACGGAGCCAGGATTGGGGGGGGGGGGGAGCGCGCTTTTTTCGTCGTTGATTTATCGGCGTCGTCCGAGGTAGATTTTTTATTTATACGACGACAGTGGGCTTTTTCGCGGATTCGCGAAAACACAAAGAACCAAGGTTTTGTAACCCAGTTCGAGAAATACCGAATTCTCAGTTTTCAGTTGTCACGTATGCGCTTGCGATCTTTTTGTACATACTTTTCGTATTTTCCTATTCAAATTTTATCGATCGAAGCATGCAGATTCAGTTTAGCCCGAGAACAACGATAATTTACAGTGACGGAATGTTGTATGATACACTTTTTTTGTTGGGAAAAGACCTTTGAGTTTTGTTTTTTTTATTGATTGTTGAGATATTTTTTCACCAGCCAATCGCAGAGTGGAATGGACATTTTAGATCATTTTTTATGAAATGAACTCGGGAACATTTTTGTTGGCGTGATTGAAAATTGTCGTGGACGAATTTGGAGTCAATGCATTGTTGCTTGGACATACGATTTTGTTGAATCAACAAAATCTTCACTCAGTGTGTATGATCTTGAGGAAAAAATTTTCGATGAGGAAAAAATGTTGCCATTTTTGAATAGCGCAATTAAAAATGTTTTGCCAGAATGAACATTCGGGGCAAGAAAATTAAGTCACAAAAATGAATGAAGCTGTTGAAATGTTGCGTAATCGGGAATAAAGGTAGATAGAAAGTATTAATTAATATTATCACGAAATATTGCGAATTTTTGAATTCTGCGAACTTATTTCGATGTGGAATATACTGATTTTGACCTTTGAATTTTTGTATAGTAACATCAATTCTGAAAGTTACGATTGTATGAATTTCGTTGAATAAAAAAAATTATTGAATGAAAATGTGAGTAAAAAAGGAATAATTGATTTAAAATTGATTTCGAAACATACAACAGCTTCGTTCGCGTGCATAAAATATTACGTATTTTGGTGTCTTACATAAATTAATATTTATTTAATGATAAGATGGTAAGGTTTTCCAAAAAAAAGTCATCGAACATATTTCGGATGTTTTTAGCAAATTTGAGCCAAAACTTCGGGTTCTATTGAAGATTTTCATATTGAAATAACAGTGTTGCCAGTTATTACGAATAAAAGTAAATTTTCCAAAAGCACACAAATTACGAAGAATTATAATAAATAGAAGTCTTTGAATTTTCTTCGAATTCGTGAATTTTACCAAAAAATCATGATGATCAAATGGTCGCAATTTGGTGAATCTTGAAACATTTTTAAAAATTTTTAAGATACAAGTTTGAATTTCTACAAACTGTTCAACACTTACAAAATTTCCCAAATTTTTAAAAACACCCCAAATTTGTGCGAACTCGCAACATTATCGAAATCTTTCTCGCCTGGCAGCATTGAAGACAAAATAAAATTTTGAAAACTTAGAGGTGATTGTAAAGTACATAAGTTTATAGTCATTTTACGAAACCATGCGATTTATGGAAATATGTATTATATACCAAAATTCAACTTTTATTTCGTAGGTTCGTAAACCCAAGCGTAAAGTCGCATGCAATTACGAAAAAGCGATAGTGATTTAAGATTTTAAGAAACGAAAGTGTAGTCGTTTATCAACGTTACGATTTTCGATTCTATCTCGCCATTTGCGCTCGTTTTCTTGATTTTGCACGATGCCAAATTCCATGCCAAAATTCGCGAGCGAAGAAGAATACGATTTTTTCTAACTTTTTATACACACGCCATTTTTTGTCGACGAACCTTGGAATTGTGTTCCCGGTTTTCGAAAGCCTTTTTACAATCCCGAGGAAAGATCAAGAAATCGAGTTTGTTGAATTCTCGAAGTTCACATTTTATGTAAATTCCATATAAACAGTTTGCATAAAAGTCATGCCAGTTGACGTGAATTTCATGTAAACAGTTTACACTGTATTTGCAAAATGTTTGAGTCAAGATGCATGAAAAAAAATGACTTCGCGTGATTAAGGAAATTTGTATAACCATCGGTAGTGTTAAAAAATAGCGTTTTACTTTTATATTTCGATAAATAAACAGTAAGTCTCCAAAAAAATGAATATTCGCGTTTAGGACGTCTCGGAAAAAAATGGAAAACTTATTGAGGATGTTAGAGAGGTATATTTTATTACAAAAATTTTATATCGCATTATTTGGGGTCGTTCGAAATTCTATTGGCAAATTTTCGCGTTTCTTGTTTGTGATCTTTTGTCTCTGCGTTGTGATTTGACGAAAAAAAGAAGAGGAGAAAAATTACCAAGGGGAATTATGGATAGTGTAAAATTAACTCGTGCTCGATAGCTTTAGAGGAATCACTAGAGGTAACGATTTTTGTGTATGCGTGAAGCCGAAAAATGACATCTCGAGTAGAGTTTTTTTATCGGAAGTTTTTTCTATTTGCCGTTTTCATGTATCACTGTCAGACATTTCGAAAATTTCTCGATTTCGTCTTTGATACAGATTAAATCGGGTGATTTTTTTGGCGTGATTTTTGGTACTGCATGCGACGAGAGGTCGAATGTGGCAAAGAAATGAAGTGCATGAGTAACGAACGTTGGAATGGAAATAATGAGTGCGAGAGTATATTACAGTTATGAATAAATGTATGTAAAGTGACAAATACACTTTTTTGAACATTATCCAGCGGGGTGTTTTTTTTTTTCCGTAAAATTGAAGGTATAAAATATACAACAAAAATTGAAAAATACGTCGGTTCCGAAATATTATATAGGAAATCCCTGAATATGATGCTTAGATTCGAAAACCATTCCAACTAGTCATAAACGTCGTTAAAAACATCAATGTTCAACACAAACTCAAAAATATATCGATATGTATCGATGTCCACCCAAACTCCGAAAATAAGTCGATAGAAGTATCGATTTCCAATACAAGCTCCACAATAAATCGGTGAATATCGGTAAGTATCGATTCAAATGCTTCATCAATGACTGTAATATGTACAATTGGAAAAATATTTAGAATCGACTGTATCGAACATAAGACATTAAAATCATCAAGGTAGAGGAGTGTGGAAACTATCGATATTGATGGATGCTTTTAGATGTTTGTCGTTTGCGGCATTTTCGCGCAATATCTACTGCTGTTTATTCCCGTATTCACTCAAATAGTTATGGGAACCGTTTTATTGTACTTTTTAATGACTGGGAGACTTTTTGTATGAACTTGGTTTTATTAATGTAGAACAGTATTACAGCTACGTGTTGAAAATGTAAGGTCCTAAAAACAAGTGATCTGATTCGCTCGGCGTGCAGTGCTGCCAGATCGTAAACCGCCTAAAAACGTACAGGTGGAGAAAAGTGGTGGGGGGAGACCATAAAAAACTGTAAAAACTAGAGTCCCTATAAATAGAGAGTCTGGCTATCGGCCGTACGTGTCTGACTGGCTGGATTCAAAGCTGGACCCAAAATGGCGGCTCCGCCAATAGGAAGAAGCGATTGTACGTACGTGTCGGATGTATGTGTGCGTGCCGCCGCCATTTTGGGTCGAGCGATCGACACGTACACACTAACACATTGCAGATAGCCAGACTCCCTATTTATAGGGACTCTAATAGCAACAAGGCGCAAATTTTTCTTCACGTGTGTATAGAGGTGCACTGACCATCCTCATTGTGTACAGTATGTTTCGTTAATGCCTTCACCTATCGATATATCGATATTGTGTCTTGGGTATATCTATATATATCATATTTTATTATACATTGTCGCTTATGGGCGATCGATATATTATTTTGATATATCGATAGGTGAAGGCATTAATGGAACATACTGTACACACGCACCAAAGTCCACCATTTTGTAGATCGAGTGTCCGATCTCTCTTTTAGGATCTCTGAAGAAAACTATCAAACTTAGCTTTGGTCAGCTTTGGCTGTCATTTCGGAAAATTCATAGTGCATGTCGATCTTGATATTGTTTTATTATTTAGATGTCGTGGATATCCAGTGACGTAGTTATATAATTTAAAACCATTATAAAATCACTACATTCGAGACTTCGAAATCTAATCATTCACAAATTCTAGAACTTAGATGTTATTTGAAGAAACGTTTTCTCACCCGAATTAGATTGAAAATTTTATCAACAAGCCAAAACTGGACCAAAAAAATGACAGAAAGGAAAAAAAAAGTGCTCCAAATCCAGAACAGCGAAAAAAAAACAATTTCAGTCCCGTAAAACTTCGAACTCGCACTACCTACCTAGCGCTAAATCCAAGATATTCATCACAACAAAGAATAAATTAAAATCCCTGGTATACATCATCGCCCCCTTAAGAGCCTTAAGTATTCATGTATCTCAAATTTCACGTGATTGTTATCACGGTAAAAAATATAAAACAGCAGGCATCCATAATGGCAAGCGGAGTAATTGCGAGATCTTTAAGATAATGACGCAAATTGGTCGATTTTGTCCAATTTTCAAAGCGATAGTAGTGATGGACAATTTCCAGCGTTGATAGCGCGCGCGGGAAAATATCGGCAACGTACTATTACATGTCCCCGCAATTGCTACGCCATGGAAACCGAAAAAAGAGTATTCCCTTTGGTAGAAATAACAAAAAAGTACACAAAATTTATAGGCTACGGATTGGGAAATTCCCTGTTGGAGAGGAGAATCACAATAGTACTCAAACTTTGGCTTTGGTCGTCCATAGTCGCGGCTTTATACACGCAAATTTACGATTCGTACAAAATCGTCGGCTCCGATTTTTCCGTTCGTATACATTTTTGCAAGAAAACCCCAGAAGAGATGATAAAATAATAATACTGCGATTTCCAGGGATTTGTCGATAATTTGATAACCATTATTATTGTGACGACACTCGGAGTCAAAGTTATAGTTTTTCAAGCTTCCCGCGGATCCCTGAACAAAATCATGGATTTCTTTGAGAAGAATATATGGTCGATTGCGCACGACTCGAGAAGTTATCAAGTCTGTTTGGATTACGAGAGAGCTGGATTGTATGGTGTGTATTTGTATTTTTCGTCTGCGGTTCTCTCGGGATCGACTTACGTCTTGAGACCTCAACTTGGTGAGTGAAACGTGTGTACTTCGTTGTATGGTATATTCGTAACATTTTTCGGCTTTTGTATATCATTATTAGAAGATACACAAATGAATATCAAAATTTTATTTGAGGTTAGTTTTCTCCGCGGTTTTGTAAGAGTTTCGTTAGTACGGTCATTCGGAGCAAATTCAACATATGATTGCTACTGTTGTTGATCAAGCTTTCGGTGCTCTTTTGGACACTCTTCAGGATTTTTTTACACGTGTTTACAATGGGTGCCGTCGCCAAACACGCGTAAAAAAATCCTGAAGAGGGTCCCGAAGAGGACCGAAAGCTTGATCAACAACAGTAGCAACTGGTGACAGTACTAACGAAACTCTATCAAAACTGTATTTCGCACCATCAAAATATTTCAAAAAAGTGCTTTTCTCGTGCTCCAAGTCATCTGTTCACGAGAAAAGTGTAAGATTTCGAGCTTGTTTCCGGACCTGCGACGAATCAGCGTGAATTTGAGAAGATTGTTTATTTTTGCAGAAAATTTATTCCGAAATGAGTCCATCAGAGCTCTGCCATTTCAATTCCATTTACCGTTTCCAATATATGAAACACCGATATTTGAGATTTTATATGGATATCAGATAAGTACATGTTAAAACATTTTTGAATGATGATTAATTAATCAATAGCAGTGCTTAATGAATGAGGTTAATTACCTGCAGTGGCGCGGTTAAGGGCGAAATATTTTGCATCGATGTACTTGAAATTTGAACATCGAATAAACTAAATTAACAAATTTGACTCTAGAAGTTAAAATTCTAATAATCTCGGGATTCTTTCAAATAAGTTGAGAATTTCGGAAAAACCTTAGTTGTTCGAAATTTTCGGAATCGGAATAAAGGGATCTTCCTTTTAGCTTAACCGTTTACCGATGTACATATTATTTTTTTGAAATATTAAACTTAGATACTTGTATTTTCATAATCATTGGCCATCAATACAGAAAACTTGAAATTTTCTCCGAATACAGGAAACTTCCATTTATCTGAACCGTTAAGCGATGTAAACATGCGTTTACCTAAACTCAGGGAAAATCCCCACCACTACCAATAGATTTCTTGAAGTGACTGCACATTGGCTGTCACTTCGAGAGAAGGGCGCAAAATAATACCGTTCTCCAATCACGTTTTTCGATATATTTTCGCTTGAGAGTGGTAGGGGAAAGCAGGGGAGGCTCGAGTTTAGATGAATGAGTAAAAATCGTTCAGATAAACAAGTGTTTAGATAAACGAGAGTTTAGATAAATGTAAGTTTCCTGTATCGAAAAATTGCATATTACGAATTTCGAACCACGCCACTGTTGGTCACCACACAGCTGAGCAAACGTATCTTTCCTTGTAGGTCTTTATCGTTATCCAAGTCGCAATGGGCACCATATGCCACGAACTGTTTTTCATCGTAACAATCCTACATGTTTCGGCTCAGTTCAAAGTTTTATCTCACGCGATGGAAAATGTTGTCGAAGAATACAAGGAATGCGACAGATTCGAGGAGACTGACAGGGCCTATCGACTGACGAAGGAATGTGTCAACAAACACAAGGCTTTGATCCAGATAAGCGAAACTATTGAACACTTCTTCCGAATTTCTTTGTTTGCGCAACTAGCACTTGCTAGCTTTCTTCTGTGCCTTATCGGCTATCAATTATTGGTACAGTACAGTCGCCGCTTTCCAGTAGAACCTCGTTTTAAAGAAAATTGCTCCCCTGCGATCCCGCTTGCGGCATCATTGGTAGAGGTGACTAGCACAATTTTTGAGTTCCACACATTTTTTCTTTCAGGGCCCGTTGTCGCCGGTGGAAACGACCTTGAATGTTTCCATTCTTTACGGAGCCATAACTCAGATATTGTTCTTCTCCGTATATGCCAACTTTCTGTTGACGGAAAGTTTGAACGTGGGAGATGCCGCTTTTCGAGGAGCTTGGCACGTTTTCCCGAACAACGAGAAAGGAAAAGCTATCAAATACGCTTTCCGATTTTTCATCTTTAGATCGCAAAAGCCGAGCAAACTAAATGCCGTATTCTTGACGGTATCAAGCGAAACTTTTACAAACGTACGAAATATTTTCGTAGCTGTCAAATGGTGCACTGCACGAATCCATCAAGTATTGATCGACACGCAGTGGCAATCACCTATGAAACGTTATAATTTTCTCCAAGCACACTGTTGCAGGCTTTACCCAGCCCGCAGTCTTATTAGATTCGAGGAAATATGACACAGGAATCTTCCATTGATCTAAACTCTTGTTTATCTAAACACTTGTTTATCTGAACGATTTTTACTCATTTATCTAAACTCGAGTTTCCCCTGCTCTCCTTACCACTCTCAAGCGAAAACATACCGAAGAACGTGATTAGAGAACGGTATTATTTTGCGCCCTTCTCTCGAAGTTTCAGCCAATGAGCGGTCACTTCGAGAAATCTCCTCGCAGTGGTGAGGATTTCCCCTGAGTTTAGCTGAACGAATGTTTACATCGCGAAACGGTGTAGATGAATTTAAATTTCCTGTATTCGAATCCAGTACAACAAATTCATCGGCTCTTTCACGGATTCAAAACGAACGTTCCATCAATATTTTGTCGAAACATATTTAACAAGTATTTTCATTCAATACGACTTCATTTGAAGTTACTAGCATATTGTGCGACTAGCAGGTGAAGGAGAACATTTCACGCGAGTGAGGCGCACATGATACACCAGGCTTTCGTTTATGCATTTATTTTCTTTTGTTTATGATTTTTGAATCATATTACACAACATAAATGCATACAAACGTCTACTCCTTTCCTCGCGTGCGTTGAATAAATACAGTCTGGACTCGTTTATCGAAACGCGCCATCGTTCTCCTTATCCCCACCATGGACAGCCACACGAAGCGTCAACCAATTACAATTGCGGTCTCGATCGCTGTTTGGTCGAAGGATCAATCAAACGCTTTCTCTAAATTTAATCCCCTCTTACAACTTTCCGACCATTCGAACGCTATCTCTGAAAAAAAAAGACTAGCGGCGGAAGCCCCTACCGAGTTTCGATAAACGAGAGTAACGAGACTGGAAACAGTGGAAACCAGGAGAATCAACTCGGGTGGTGGGGGTAAGGACCGATGGCCACAAATCCTTCCAAATCTTCATGACGAGACCATTTAATTAAGGGTCGTTCCGATAAACGAGTCCAGAATGTAACACTATACTATATAATAATACTATACTATAATGTAACACCACACCCCGTGTGGTTTGAGAAAAAAAAATCGAGTTTTCACTTACATTACATTACATAAGGGATACATTCAATTTTAACTCTATTTCTAGATTTTAAGATCGGCAATGTCTTACTTAACGATGCTGCGCAGAGTATACGAAGAGACAGTATGAAAAACAGCCCAATCGGATCAAGTCTCCTGATTGATTACTAAAAAATCAGTCTGTGAAAACCAATGGTGCAATAAATGATACGATAGTTACATACTTTGTACACAAACATATTTTTAAAAAACAGTCTATTTTACACCAAACATTTTAAGTGCAGTTTCTGCGTACAATTTTTCGTTTTTGATCAAATAAAGTCGATATTACTACAGTAAAATTCGCAATGATAGAAAAATAAATCTAAAAAAAGCGATGAAACCCGGGATCGAAGGTAGTAAGTTCAGTGCCTCCCAATTGTATTAGAACCTGGCACCACTGGAAGTTACCCCTCAACGTGCACGTTGGTAGTTTTTCGGATTTTTCGACGAAATTGTAGCCTATGAGTAAAAAACATAATCCCTCTCAAATTCTACACAACATATGTTACGAAAAGATCGGAAGTCGATATACAGGGTTAATTATTCAGATCGATCAATAATTCTCTAAGTGTTGCCCAATGATTATTAAATTACAGGAAACTTCCATTTACCTGAACCGTTTCGCGATGTAAACATTCGTTTAGCTAAACTCAGGGGAAATCCCCACCGCTGCCAGGAGATTTCTCGAAGTGACCGCTCATTGGCTGTCACTTCGAGAGAAGGGCGCGAAATAATAACGTCCTCCAATCACGTTCTTCGGTATGTTCTTGCTTGAAAGTGGTGGGGGGAACAGGGGAAGCTCGAGTTCAGATAAATGAGTAAAAATCGTTAAGAGAAACGAGTGTTCAAGTGAACGAGAGTTCAGATGAATGGAAGTTTCCTGTAGTGTAAATTGCGAGCTTTCAATCTGGCGATTTTTTTGTGTGTTCATTTTGATTGAGTCCTTCGCACTCGTCACATGCAGGCAACTTCCATTTATCTTAAGTCTCCTTTGCCTAAACACTCGTTTATCTAAACGATTTTTACTCATTTATCTTAACTCGAACTTCCCCTATTCCCTCCACCACTCTCAAGCGAAAACATACCGAGGAACGTGATAGGAGAACGGTATTATTTTGCGCCCTTCTCTCGAAGTGACAGCCAATGAGCGGTCACGTCGAGAAATCTCCTCGCAGTGGCGGGGATTTCCCCTGAGTTTAGCTAAACGAATGTTTCCATCGCCAAACGATTTAGATAAATGGAAGTTTCGTGTAGATTTAAGCAGCTGTGGTTTTTTTTAGAATTCCCAAAAACTCTGGGTGGTGCCTAAGAAGTGGAAAATGTGGGCTGTGTCGGACGGAGCTGTCATAATTCACGCACAGTCCCAGGCAGATATGTTCAAATGAGTCATGATCGGGCCAATGCCGGATGCCATTTGTCGACCATTCCGTTCATCAGCTCAGATACGATTTTATAACGTCTACCACGCACGGGCCAGTCTCGGCAGCCGTTTATTGGCCTGGACTCAAAGTTTTTGAAGGTTGCAAAAAAATGTTTTTCCAAGAAACACCTTATCGCCCTTATCGAAAATATTTTATACATGACTTTGTCCAGAGAAAAATTATTGTCGAGTGTTAGGTGAGACTACGTGTGGTCCGATGATGCATTGATCTCTAGCCACTGCATCGAATAGTATTTCACTTATTTCCTGTTTTTTTTAAATGGAACGAACTCACTTATCTTAGCTTAAGGGGAAAACGCCTTCATCCTTTGTACTGCATACTTCGAGCTTGAGATCGACTGCATGCCAAACAAATTCTCCACGATTGTCCGCCATGTGGAAGTCGATGGCGCGGAGTTTCGATTCGGGATTTTAAAATTAAAACTCGTTTTTTTGCCGGGAAAAACTTTAGACCTTCTATTTTAAACAATATGGAAACGCACTTTTCACGAACAGGATTTCCAGCGGAATTAAAAACACTAGGGTTTCTGGGTTTAAAACTGGGGTTTATTTTCTCACAAACGAATAAAAGATGGAGTCGGTCGGAACAATTTTTACGCGGAGTTCTTGAGCCCTTTTGAATTTCCCGCGCGTGCAGGGGTCGCGAGCCCCGTTCGAAATCTCGATCGGCGCAGGTTGACAAACATGACGGTGACAAAATAACAAAATGCGACTTGGTGATTGCCAAATTTAACTTGACACAAAATATCAAGAAAACTGATGAAGTCCTTTTTGGGATCGGAAACTCGCGCCGCGGAAGTCGAGACCAATCTCTGTATTTTTTGCCGTCGCGCATTGGTCGGCCTAGTTACAGCGTTTTATTCCGTTCGGCGAGATGGGCGGCTCTTGATGGAGGAGCGCCACAGCAACAGTCCACCATGTTGCAAAGCTCAACCCCGTATCCCGTGCCCGTGTTTCGGTGTCAATAGCGCGATTGAGTTTTTTTGATTGTGAGCGAAAGAGGTGTTCACGAACTTTATTTTATTGAAAACATGGAACAAGTGCGTTCGAAAAATGACAATAATGGAAGAGTACGCACTTTTTCCACAGCGCTGGATGAAATTCGAATACTCGACCGCGATTTTAACTTATCTTTAAAAATTGGACTGATTTTCGGATTACATAATTATTGTCTATTTTTTATTGCTTAATATTTGTGTATGTGCTGGTTTATTTTCACTGTTTTCATTCAAAATATTTGTGTATGTGCTGGTTTATTTTCACTGTTTTCATTCAAATCGCCGCTCTTCTTATTTTGAGGTAGCACTATAACTGCCATTAATTAATTGTCTGTTTCGCCCGTTTCGTCCTTCTCAGAAACAGTTTGCAACATGGTGAGATAAGACATCGATGTTTTCAGAATCTTAAAAGAAAAATAAAGTCAATAAATTGGCACGTATGACTGAAATTTTGTTTTAATTTTCGTCGTATACTGCGAATTTCTGGCGCCAGCTTAAGCACACAATTGAAATAAAAAAATTATTTCCAATTTAGAAGAAGTTTTGATTTCCTGAAAATATTCGAATGTCGCATGCATCACAAGACTAAATAGACAAAGAATATTACCCAAAAAATACGCTTTAAAAGTATATTTAAATGATAAAATATAAACTGCTGTGGTGCATTCATAGAATTCAGAATTATAAGAGCTTAAATTAGTGAAGTGGGCACCCCAACTTCCAAGTCAAATTGAAAA